>CAMXCT020000445.1:0-165000 GCA_947184155.2 Cladocopium goreaui
AACATGAATGTTAACATGCCCCACCCCCCTCAACCCAGTGACGTAACGTAAGATGTGCATGTGACGCAAGTTCACATGAACATTAACATCCCCCCCCCCCCCCAATGACGTAACGTAAGATGTGCATGTGACGCAAGTTCACATGAACGTTAACATCCCCCACCCCCCCAACCCAGTGACGTAACGTAAGATGTGCATGTGACGCAAGTTCACCTGAACGTTAACATCCCCCACCCCCCCAACCCAGTGACGTAACGTTAAGATTGTGCATTGTGACGCAAGTTCCACATACACGTTAACATCCCCCACTCCCAAAACCCAGTGACGTAACCTAAGATGTGCATGTGACGCAAGTTCACATGAATGTTAACATGCCCCACCCCCCAACCCAGTGACGTAACGTAAGATGTGCATGTGACGCAAGTTCACATAAACGTTAACATCCCCCACCCCCCAACCCAGTGACGTAACGTAAGATGTGCATGTGACGCAAGTTAACATGAATGTTAACATGCCCCACCCCCCAAACCCAGTGACGTAACGTAAGATGTGCATGTGACGCAAGTTCACATGAACGTTAACATCCCCCACCCCCCAACCCAGTGACGTAACGTAAGATGTGCATGCTACGGATAAAATATGTGTGTTTTCAAAAACGGTTAAAACGCTGGCGCGGTTTTCCCCCCGCTGGCACAGGCGACACAACCAGCTGTGTAGCCATACTTGTCCAAATCACGTTTGGTGATGTAAAGTCGTCTTGTTGACTTCTTTGGTGACTCAACTGGCACTGATGGCGCCAGTGGCTGCTGATCTCCCTCAACAATCTGAGGAAGCAAAATGTCATCTCTTTTTGATGCCTGGGGATCCCAAGGAACCCACATTGAATCAATGCACTTTTGTGAATGGATTTACTCCTATGCAACTTGCCCTGGGAAAACAACCGAACATGCCTGGACTCATCTCTAACGAGCGCACTGGTCCAATCCAACTTCAACAAACTGAACAAGATCGACTACGACGACGACTTGAACTCAAAGCAAGTGCCCAAAATGCATGTGCTGTTGCGGAGATTGACGTCAAACTTCGACGTGCTCTACTCCGACGCTTTTCAGGTGCTGATGAAGATCTACAGCCAGGTAAACGATGCCTTTACTGGCGAGAAGTTGGCAATCGATTCCACACGGTTCAGTGGAAAGGCCCTGCAACGGTCGTTGCTGTCCAACGAGACCCAGACACTGGCACCATTGACACCTACTGGATTGCCCACGGCACTGTGCTCATCCGTGCCGGACGTCAACATGTTCGACGACTTGTTGGCCAAGAAGGTCTTGTCAATGGAGCTCAACGTGCTGAACAAGCCATTGCTGGTCTCCGTCAACGGCGAGTTGTCCGAACTGCCGACTTGCGGCGCATCAACCATCCTCCTGATCAAGGTGAGCAAGATGCCCCAGCAGCACGACCTGAATCAGTGCGATCATTTTCCTATGAGCCAACTGAACCCATCGATGATTTGCCAAAAGATCCTGCTGAAGATCCACCTCTACCTGTGGCTGATCCGTCTTCTGGCTTGGACTTGCCAACGGATCCCGGTTTGGACTTACCGGATGAGTCAAGGCGCTTGGACTTGGAATTGCGCGACTCTGAAGAGCCACAACCTTCACAGCAAGCTGAAGCAGCAGCAGCATCCTCCAGCGGAGAGGCAGGGGCTGGACTTCTGCCTGAACCTCTTCCGCAAGATGTTCCAATCCCTGATGGTGATGACAGTGAAGCTGATCAGCCCACCATTGCAGCTGACAACACCACCACCCAATCTTCAATGCCTGAGGCACCTCCACAACTTCCCGGACTTTCCTTTGCTGAACGCCGACGGCAACATGAAAGAAGTGAGACTTCTTGGATGCGATCTCCATTGTGGCCACTGGTGCATGATCACCCTGATCCTCAAAGCCCTGGCAAATCAAAACGGGCCAAGCACCATGAATCGGTCAACATCGCTGTGGAGCTCTTTCCAAATGGCTGCGAAGGCTCAACCAACCTTCCAGCTGGATGGCACTATGATCCGAAAACCCATGAGATCTACCTTGGTTCCACAGCAGATTTTTGGAGCTTTGAAGATTGATTTTTGGTTAGAAACCATGTTTGGTCAAGGGATTGCACTTTTTATACAACAGATTTTCCCTTGCCTGCCGAGAAGCTCCAGACCACAAATGGCCTGACAATGAGACGCAACAGCCGCATCATCCTGGTCAACGAGGAGCAGTCTGCCCCTGTGAGTGATGAACCATGGTTTGGAAAGACCTTGTACCCACTGACCAAAGATGCTGCAGCTGAGTTTGGCCAAAACTACGTTGGCGACCTGTCCAAGAAGTTCAACAACAAAACCATCCGAAGCCGTGGCCATATCTGGTCTGCCCAAGCTTCACCCAAGAAGAAGAACGTCAAGGATTCAGCTGACCTGAAGGAAAGCCGAATGAGTCTTGAAGACCGCCTGGCGTTCATCGAGGGCAAGAAAGCTGAGTTGGCCTCCATTTTTGAGAATCAAGTTTGGGAGATTGAGCTCCATCCTGAGAAGGTCGATTGGAACCGCGTGATGAAAGCACGGTTTGTGCTGAAGTGGTCTGCCGACAACAATGGCAACCCACGCGCAAAAGCACGTTTGGTTCTTCGAGGATTTTCTGATCCAGATCTACTACGAGGAGAGCTTGACACATCTTCCCCTACCTTGAGCCGATCCTCACGGCAGATTCTCCTGGCCATTGCAACTTGCAAATCCTGGCTTGTTTTCACTTCTGATGTTGCGACAGCCTTTCTTCAAGGCGATTCCCAAAGACGCTTGCCAGCTGATTGGTGTGCCAGCCGGTACACTGATGCGACTTCTCAAACCCATTTACGGGCAAGCCGATGCTCCAAGAAGATGGTTTCAAGTTGCCCGCAGAAGATTGATTGCTGCAGGGTACCAACCACATCCACTAGATTAATGCCTTTATTGCCTTTTTCATGGTGGTCAATTGGTTTCAATGATCGGCATTCATGTCGATGATCTCATCGGTGCTGGACTTGAATCCGATGAAGTCTACCAGAAGGCAAAACAGGCTCTTCATGAGAGTTTCAACTTCAAACATTGGACTGAAGGAAAAGAAACTGGTCAACTGCAGTTTTGCGGTTGTGACCTTGAGGCTGATGGAAAAGGTGGCTGGTGGTTGCGCCAACAGGCGTACGTCCAAAAGATCAAACCTTTGACCTTGAGCGATTCAGATGAGAATCGTGAATTGACTGTCAAAGAAGTGACAATGCTCCGTGGACTTCTAGGAGCGCTTCAATGGCCAGCAACCCAGACTTCACCTCACCTCAGTGCAAGCGTGAGTCTTTTGTGTGGCGAAGTGAGCGCCGCAGCAGTTTCCACAGCTACCCAAGCAAACAAGCTGCTTAGATTTGCCAAAGCCAACAGCGACGTTGGACTCCAATTTTCTGACCTTGGCCAGCTACATGAGCTATGCATGATAGCCTTGAGCGATGCAGCCTGGGGCGTTCTAGAGAACCATGAGTCCCAAGGCGGCTACTTTGTTTTGCTGATGAATGTGAAAGCCCTGCAAGGTCAATTGGACCAACCCTATGTTGTTTTGGATTGGCGAAGCTACAAACTTTCCAGAATCAGCCGCAGTAGCCTCAACTCTGAAGCACAAGCATGCGCTGGTGCAATGGATGCTCTTGAGTATCTTCTGATCTTCTGGCATGGATGTGTGACTCCTTGCTTCGAGTTGCGCCACTTGGACGTCCACGACATCCAAATGCAGTCAGCCTTGGTGGTCGACGTCGACGCGAAGGCGCTCTATGATAGCCTGAAAGCTGAAGTTCCACAGATGCAAGGCGACCGAAGATCCAAGATTGAGGTCATGGTTGTGAAACAGAAAATGGATGAGATGAAAACGAAGCTGAAATGGATTTCATCAGAGACCCAACTGGCAGATGGTGTTACCAAAATTGCAGCACGGCAATTGCTTGCAGACCGCTTACGGTCCCATGTCTTCTCCCTGCACTCTGACCAGAGCTTCCAAGCAGCAAAGAAGAAAACTCTTGCTGAACGACAAGCTTCAGCTAGACGCAATGCGATTGGTCGATTGCAGAAAGGCATTGGTTTTGCAGTGCTGACAAATCAACTTGAGCCAGTTCGAGGTGATGATTTTGCAAAAGATTCCTTTTCATCCTACAACATCATTTTCATCTTTACCTTCCTCACCATGTTTGTGGCGACAGTTTTTCTGGCATGGCAGTGCTTAGAAAGAATGACAAGGTCCCTGCCGAGACCTATGGCTGTACCTAGGTTTCAAACCTCAAGAATGCCCTGGTCACTGATGAGACCTTTTGCGTTCCTATGGAATCAACAAGCTGCGCTGGAAGATGTATCAACCCAAACCGAAAGTGGACGTGATCAAACTATTCACCTTTTGAACTTCAGAGTTCAGATGCTGCAACAGCAGGTGAACGACAAAGACGAAAGAATCCAAGATCTTGAAAATTTGGTTCACTACTACGAGCAAGATGTGACATCAACCTCTTTGTTTGTGAGCCGAACTGGAGCCCGATATCATTTGCATCGTGATTGTCGAGCGCTTTTACAAGCGAATCAAGCCGGCATACGAGATTTGAAATGCTGCAGCCAATGCATTTAGACGTTGCGTGACAACAGCAACCTGGGTGGACCGTGGTGAACTTTTCTTTCTTCTCCACCGGTGTGAGTTTGGTGCCAACAAACTGATCCATTTACCACTTTGCCAGGTTGGAACCACAACATGCAGCTGCAGAACCACATTGGGCGTTCTCGACGCGGCCTCTTTGGTTTTTACGTGTCTTGCCTCTGGACAACGATTCCAGAGGGCCCTCTTTTGAGCCTAGCATTCGAAGCTACGCATGACAAAACAGATAGCACTCCTGCTTTGCATTTCGTGTTTGCACTTAGAGCGGCAGAACACACAACAAGATATCTTTCCATATCTTCGCATTTCTTAATTTAATTTAATAATCTTATTTCGAATTATTCCTATTTCAAAAAAAAATGTAGTTTAACTATATTGATTCTTATTCCTATCGTAATTCCCCGCTATTGGAAACAGCGGGCCGACCCTAGTATTATTAATTTGATTTTTTTATTTTATATACTTGTTATTTGGATTTTCAGATTTTGTTTTGAATATATTGAGGTGAATTACCACTTCAAAAGTGTAAATTCAGAGGTCGTTTCAACGTGTCAATTTTTAGCCTAGAAAGGCTTTCCCCGAGGGATTCATGCCACCTTGACGAATCCAGCATGAATCACACACTTGCTCAGAAATATCTTATCGAATTATTGATGTGGAATGCATCTCACGTGCAAAAACACTTCAGTTAAACCTAACAAAAGAAATTGAAAAATTCAACGTAAAAGCTAGTGCGAAGTAGGCTTTCTACGTCCTTGCTCGAAGGATTGTAACTTGTTCTGATGCAGCTCAGTCAGATTGCGAAAACCGTACAGTCGTTTGATTTGAAAACCGTTTGAAAACGACATGCCAGTTCTTGGCTTGGCCGGTTGCCATGACGGAAAACGGAATGGACATAAAACAGAAATTGAAATAGCAGGTACACAGAGTTGATCAGACTCTGCTTCCAGCACAAGTGGATAGCTTCGTTGGGTGCAGTCTCCACTGTGATCTGCACCAATTATATATACACACACACCATCTTCCTTCGTCACACACCATCTTTCACATTCCACTTTGTCACACACAACTGTTTTAACTTTTCGATCCTTCACCACCTCCTGTGCCTTTCCTTCCTTCTCCGTCCCTGCTACAACCTTTGGCGCTCATTATTGGAAGAAGTTGCCTTGTGGGGTTATCCGGTCCTTTAATTCTTTTTTGCCACCATCCAAACCGGGTACAATATCACGGAGGTGAAAAAGCAAATTCAGCTCTACTTCTCTTGCCATTGTCTTAACACGGAGGCTGTCTCAAGTCATTCTGCACAAGCTGACCTCTGGCTATCGGCTATCGAGATTCCTCACCAATATTTCGGCAAGCGCTAGGCGAGTGACAGTGATTTGCGTAACACAGATGCATCTGACACGCCTAGATCACTGTAGTGAAACCACGCAAAGCAGTTCATCGGCATGCTTTGCCTTGAGGCGCCTTTGGCCATTGACACGCTGCGCACTTTGCGCCCAGTCAGGCGTGGCAAAAGCGATTCATTTGTTCCTTCTCTGAGCCAAAAAAAGAGCCAGGTGTAGCCAGGTGTTTCACGACCACAAACAACAAAGAAAAGGATCTACATGGTGGACGGAGCGTCTATATGCCTACTTGATTTCGATGGTGTCAACTCTCAAAGTTTTACACGGGTCACGGGAGTCCATCTTAAATGTCAAGTATCTAATCGCTTTGGTCATCTGAGTTTCGAATGCGATTCTCGAAGGAAGTTTAGAAGTCAAACTTCCGACAATATGGACAGATGAAAAGCAGAGCTGGGCAGAGGCAGAGAGAAGAGGAGAGTAGAAGAGAGAAGATCAGAGAAGAGAAAGAGTCAGAAGAAAGAAGATGCAGATGCGCGAAAAGGTAGGAAAGTCGCGAAGCACTGTGTTTTTTCCAATGATTTGACGCTCCGGAGGGTCGAAAAGTAGGCTCGCTAAAGCGGCGGGTGCGGAGCCAGCTGGCCAGATGAGAGATGAAAAATTGCACGCCGTTGTGGCGCGAAGCACATTTCGAAGTCAAAATGTACAAAACACCTCAGCGCCGGACCACTTTTGGAAGTTGAGATGTCGAAAAGTGCACGCCGTTGTGGCGCGAAGCACATTTCGAAGTCAAAATGTTAAAAACACCAGGGGTTCGGACCACTTTTGGACGTTGAGATGTCGTTCCGCGTGGCAGGTGCAAGGGATTGTGGATCTTGTTAAAAGTGAGCAAAACGTTAAGATTTTGTAGCATTTTCAACCACAACCACCACTACACTCCAATACACTACACTACGCTACAACTACAACTACACTGACACCTTCACTACATTCCACTACACTACACTACACTCCACTACACTAAATTACACTACACCACACTACATTACACTACACTACACCCCACTACACTACATTACACTACACTTCACTACATTACACTACACTACACTCCACAACACTACTACAACTACACAACTACACTCCACTACACTCCACTACACTAAATTACACGACACTACACTACATTACCCTACACTACACTACGTTCCACTACACTCCACTACACTACACTACATTACACTACGCTACATTACACTGAATGACACTGCACCACAGATAGACAGATAGGCAGACAAACAGACAGATAGATAGATAGATAGACAGATAGACAGGTAGACAGCTATGACAGATAGACAGATGAAAGAGAGAGAGAGATAGATAGATAGATAGATAGATAAATAGATAGAAGGATAGATAGATAGATAGATAGATAGATAGATAGGTTATTAGATGAAAGAGAGAGAGAGATAGATCGATAGATAGATAGATAGGTAGGTAGGTAGGTAGATAGTCAGAGAAAGAGAGAGAAAGAGAGGAGACCTCAAGCACCTTTCGGTCCATCAGTGGCTTCGCTCTGCCATCCCTGATTCACAACAACCAACCTCTCCTATAGGTTTCCTATAATTTGAAACTTCCGCCACCGCCTTGTGCGGTACTACTGGTAGAAAGGGCCTGGTGTAATCGGTGGTGGGCGCATACGGTCGCGGCATTTTGCGTGACAGGCGCAATACAAAAGTTACTTTGGCGAAGTCCAAGATGCTGAAATCGTGGCAGGCGCAGGACGCGGTGTGGCCCCGGGAGCGGCTCTTCGGAGACGGTGCTCTCGTTGTGGTGCCGTGCTCATTTTTGGAGCAAAGCTCGTTTTACGTGGCAGGCGCAGTGAAATCGGCACTTTGGAGGTCAAAAACGTCGTTTTGCGTGACAGGTGCAAGGGATCGGACGATTTGCAAAATACGTGGCAGGCGCAAGGGATTGTGCACATTGCAAATTCGTTGGCAGGCGCAATGAATTTGAAGATCGTAGATTTCGTGGCAGGCGCAGTACTTGGTGACATTTTTCTTTTTGTTTTTGAGCTCTTGGAGGCTCGTTTCGTGAGAGGATGACTTGAGGTGCAGATTGAGGGCGGCAGGCACTTTATACTTTTGAGCACTCATCAAAAAAGTGCTCAAAACCCTAGGTAAAACTTGGTCTTTTGATGTGTTTTTACCTTGCAAAGATGCGTTAAAAACGTGACAGGCGCAGCACTTGGTGACTTTTCATGTTGTGCTCCCGCAACCCTCTAATCACTTGGTGCTTGTCCAGTGCCTGAAACTGAGGTAAAAGTGCAATTTTCAAAACGTGTTCGCAAGCGTCTACACACTTGGTGCGTGTCGAGTGTCCGAAACTGAGGTAAAAGTGCACTTTTCAAAACGTGTTCGCAACCCTCTACTGTACACACTTGGTGCGTGTCGAGTGTCCGAAACTGCAGTAAAATTGCATTTTCTATGTGCTTTTCATATAGCATGCTCGGCATGTTCGCTCTTCAAAGGTGTGCTTTCACATGTGTGTGCTCGCATCTGTGTGCTCTCATGTCTGTGCTCTCATACTTGTGTTCAAATGTTTCGCTCCATGTGTGCTTTCACCCGTGTGTTCTTATATATGTGTGTTCTCATATGTGTGCCCTCACATGTGTCCTTTCACATGTGTCCTTTCATCTTTGTGCTCTCACATGTGCGCTCTCACCCGTGTCCTTTCATATGCGTGATTTCGCATGTGCACTCTCACGTGTGTGCTCTCACATGTGTGCTCTCACATGTGTGCTTTTACATGTGTCCTTACATATGTGTGATGTCACATGTGCGCTTCAACCTGTGTGCTCTCATATGTGTGACCTCGCATGTGCCCTTCCACTTGTGTGATTTCACATGTGTCCTGTCATCTGTGTGCTCTCACATGTGTGCTCTCACATGTGTGACATGCGTCCTTTCATATGTGTAATCTCGCATGCGCGCTTCCACCTGTGTGCTCTCATATGTGTGCTCTCACATGTGTGACATGTGTCCTTTCATATGTGTGATCTTGCATGTGCGCTTCAACCTGTGTGCTTTCACATGTGTCCTTTCATATGTGGGATCTCGCATTTGCGCTTCCACCTGTGTGTTTTCACACGTGTTGTTACATTCATGCGCTTTCAAACTGTTTGCGCTACTTGACCTGTGAAAACACACTGTTTCGTGCATGCTCTGCCTCGCAAATGAGCATTTCGTTCGAGACTGCCACAGCCATTTGGATCATTTCGTTCTGCGCCTCCCAACATTTTGTGCACCTTTGAACTACTTTTTCGAGCTTTTTTTTGTCCTTGGAACTAGTTGTTTGAGCTACTTCTCCACTCTGAACTACTCTCTGAGCTATTTCTGGGAGTTTCTTCTCTCAGCTATGTGTCCGCAGCTTGGAAGTTTCTTCATCAAACTTCCTTTGATAAAAACACCAGAAACATCCAGAAACCAAAAGGAACACAATGGCAACCAAAAAAACCAGGTCTAACAAATCAAAAGTCAAAATCTGTTCGTGCCACACCGCTGCCCCGCAGCCCAACGATTTTCCACGTCTGTTCAAACTAATGCAAATCCAAATGTCCCAGGAACCCAGGTTCGCTTTACTTCTTTGCCACTCATGGGTTCCTGAGGTGCTGTTCACTGGTTTGCTTTCACGGAGATGGATGCTTCGGTTCGAGTCCCTCTGCTGTCTGGGAGATGTTGCGTGGCACCGTGCGGCAGAAAAGCTGCTGTTTCATGGCGGCTTCCTGATGCGAAGGCAAGCCATGAGATGGTGTTTTAGAGTTTGTACTTGGATGAACCTCAGATTTTGAGAGGTGCACCATGGTGCACCGATCAAACCAACATCCAACTCAGGTCTGCCAAGGCAACGCCGCATTGCGCACCGTACTGTCCAGCCTTTTCTTTGGCATCCCTTGGCTGTCAAAGACCTAGCGCTGACGGGAGCAGTCGAAAGATTGAGTCTTCCTCTGATCATTCTGCCCGGAGCTCCAAATGAGCGAGCATGACTTCGTAAAAAGGTGACTCTACCAAACAAAATGGCAAAGGCAGTCTTGAATCTCTCCTCCACTCTTGAAATAAATCTTGAATTTGCAAAAGTACAGGTGGCCTTTACTTGCATTGGCCACAATCTCCGCAAATCGTCCTGGATATGTTAGTACTGTTAGTGCATCTGTACCACTGCTGTCGAGGCTCCTTGGGAGTCTCACAAGCATCGAATATCTCATGGCAAGAACACCAGGGATGATCTTGCGCGTTCATAGGGTCATTCACGTACGAATCATCACAGCCTCTGGGTATGGAGAAACTGGCGGATGGTGCTGTTCTTGCACTGCGACGGAGCAGGATTGAATCGAGAGGCCTGCAACGTAGAAATCTGAGTAATCAAAGAAGTTAGTTTGCACCTCATCTGATCCCAGATTTGAGCTGAACCAAACACTTGAGCTTGAAAGCGCCTGTGCTGGCCTGGTCAATGACGGAGACAAGCATGCAATCAAGCGTTTCTGTAAAGTAGTCACAGGTCAGGGACGGGGCAGATGGCCCAAACTTACTTGATGACTCTGACTTAGCTCTTGAGTACGTAGTTTTGCTTGATGTTAGGCCTTGTAGCCCCAAAGAAACTGCCGAGACACAGGAAGCATGAGATACTCTGGTGTCAATTATCAACAAGAGCCTCCTGGCGTCTTCCGGGCGGCCTTGCTGAGGTTTTCCAGACGTTAACTGGTGAGCGGTGTCGAAGACCTTTGCACCATGCTGACACATGGGAATCATTTTCGTAGTCAATATACATGAGATTCTGCGAAGTTTGAGTGGAGTGTAAAGCAAAATCATTTCACGCAGCTGCTACACAACACGTACGCAAGGCAAGGATTTTCTCATACAAACATAGTTTGCAAAAGAAGCGGGAAAAGTGGCATTTTCATTGAGGGATTTAACGTCGTTGTCAGGCTGATGGGCCCTCATTTGCCCTGTGCCTGTCACCGAACAATAAAGATGTCCAGGTCCTCTGTTTATTACCAGCCGGTGTTTCATGCAAGCTGGAGGGACTAGAGAGCAACTTGGACACGCCCCAGTTGGTGGATATTTACATTAAATGCTATCATTCATATGTTGCCCTGAGTATAAAGCAGGCAATACTTCATGATTCACCAGTAGCTCGATGTGACATGCGGCTTTTGCATTTCTGACATGAAAGGAGACCTGGCAAAGATTCCAACAGAACATGGAGTGAGCTTCAACAAAGTTGGATTGTCTGGGGTCTCGCTATGCAGAGCTCACCGAATGGCCATCACTCTCCACTTAGGACTCCCTCATAATTGTAACCCGAAACACCAGCCATGCACCCCAACATAGAAAGTACCTGGATTGACGCTTTTTCATGTGCTGATCGACGGATGAGTTTGAGCGCACCTTTCGCCCCAGTCATAGACCATGACTGGGCAGGTTTGAGTGGGCAAAAAAACGCATGAAACAAAACAGAAGGCAATGATAAAACTGTTGCAATCCTGCGCACACGAGTGCTGAGCAGGTCTTTTGGCGCCATTGAGCATTATTGCAATGAAATCTCATGGCAACCAACTGTTGCTATCTTGGAAATGTTCTGCTGATTTCATCAAGGCCTGCTAGCCTTTGACATCTGAATCAATAATCAATCCACACATCCACACTGCACTTCATGCAAGCAACTTTGACCAACTCCCCCGATCTGCCAACTTAGTCGGTTCCTCAAATTAGGAGATTCTGGAGGTATGCAAGGTTTGTTTTGGGGATGGACACCCCTCACATAGGCCTTACAAATACCTCATGTACTGTCAACTAGGTACCTCCAGTTTAGGTTCGACATGACTCCCTGAAATATCCTCTAAAGGATTCATTGTCAGACCGTGGAGAAGCTATCTGTGAGGCACAGATTCTGCAACTCTGCAAGGGCTTTCTTCCCAGCGCCTTTCCATCAAACTTCCCACAGGCATGCTGTTGGAGAAACTGCCGCGGAGTAGTCCATTGAAGACCTTTGAGCACATCGGTTGACAGCTGAGTGGCAGGATCTTCATGTGTTGATCTGGAAACCTTTTGCAGGCAACAGGAAGCCGGCAAACAGACAAGAAGAGCCACACCTCAATGTAAACATCCTGAAGGGGGCAGGGCACGCTCGAGACAGGATTGGAGCTGACACTTTCACTGCATATTCCCTATACAAAAATGCGATCTTTCGGAAAAGTTCTGGTGGTCTGAATTTCAAGGAAAGCAGGCCATTTCTTCAGGTCAGCGCAACAGCTCCACGCATTGATTTCAGGACCCCTCTTCATTCCACAAGGGATCTTACATCCAAGAGTTGAGCCCTCTCAAAAATCAGAATGCACTCTTTCCTTGCCAGGTTGGTCAAGGCACAACGTTCATTACACATCCCAGGGCAGCACTGACTGGGATCCAAGACGGTTCTAGAATCAAACGAGACCAGGAAGAGAGAGTTGCAATCAGAAATGGGAAGTTTGCCAGACATCAAAAAGCCTACCGGGGCGGAAAGCTGTAACGAGATGCTCTTCAGCCGAAGGCAGCAGTTAAGACCAAACATTGACGGAGGCTGGGTCTTCAGCAAGGCACATGGTGAATGCAATACAGCATGTTGGACATGCTCACTTTTGTCACATTGAATTTGCACATGGGTGGCGATTGTCAGCACGGGCTCTGGTGTGTTAAAAACATGAGACACTACAAACACCCTGCCCAGATTCAAATCACCAACACCGCTGAGTCCGTGCCACTCCACCAAATTGCAAAGGTGAAAAGACCTGCTTACTTTCTTCATCCTAAATTGTGGGTTTGACTGAACATGTCCAAACTTGTTTGTGCATCCGTCCAGCTTTGACCGGATCAATCTCAAGGCGCTCCAGTTCTGCCGGAACACTGGCAGCTGGCAGCCGCAGAAGCGATCCACTTGCCCGCAATTCAAAGCATCAAACACCTACCGAACTGCACTTTGGCCAAAACCAAAATGTGGACATGTATTGTGGTTGCATTGGTGTGCTTCGGAAAACACCTGTTTGATGGCTACCTTCGCAGCAACTCACGCTTAGGACATCTTAGGACAACTGCCTGCTCTTAGGTTCACGGAAGGACTGGAAGGGCCTAGCATATCCAGGGGCCAAAGCATGAAGATGCCAATGGTTTTAAATGGCAGAAGGGCGCTCGCATAGTCCAGCTGTCAAGGAAAGCACCCCATCTCTTCAGCAAGAGACAGGTTGGATGCAATTTAGCATGTTGGACATGCTCACTTTTGTCACATTGAATTTGCACATGGGTGGCGATTGTCAGCACGGGCTCTGGTGTGTTAAAAACATGAGACACTACAAACACCCTGCACAAATTCAAATCACCAACACCGCTGAGTCCGTGCCACTCCACCAAATTGCAAAGGTGAAAAGACCTGCTTACTTTCTTCATCCTAAATTGTGGGTTTGACTGGACATGTCCAAACTTGTTTGCGCATCCGTCCAGCTTTGACCGGATCAATCTCAAGGCGCTCCAGTTCTGCCGGAACACTGGCAGCTGGCAGCCGCAGAAGCGATCCACTTGCCCGCAATTCAAAGCATCAAACACCTACCGAACTGCACTTTGGCCAAAACAAAATGCGAACATGTATTGTGGTTGCATTGGTGTGCTTCGGAAAACACCTGTTCGATGGCTACCTTCGCAGCAACTCATGCTTAGGACATCTTAGGACAACTGCCTGCTCTTAGATTCACGGAAGGACGGGCAGGGCGCAGGCCTGTGGCTAAAGGCTTTCATCTTTCCTCATCAGGCTGAATAACCATATCTCAAGGCTTGGCGATGCCCATTGTTTGAAAATGGCAGAAAGCCCATCCTATCGTCTGACTGTCAAGGGAAAGCAGGCCATTTCTTCAGGTCAGCGCAACAGCTCCACTTCCACGCATTGATTTCAGGACCCCTCTTCATTCCACAAGGGATCTTACATCCAAGAGTTGAGCCCTCTCAAAAATCAGAATGCACTCTTTCCTTGCCAGATTGGTCAAGGCACAACGTTCATTACACATCCCAGGGCAGCACTGACTGGGATCCAAGACAGTTCTAGAATCAAACGAGACCAGGAAGAGAGAGTTGCAATCAGAAATGGGAAGTTTGCCAGACATCAAAAAGCCTACCGGGGCGGAAAGCTGTAACGAGATGCTCTTCAGCCGAAGGCAGCAGTTAAGACCAAACATTGACGGAGGCTGGGTCTTCAGCAAGGCACATGGTGAATGCAATACAGCATGTTGGACATGCTCACTTTTGTCACCTTGAATTGAATTTGCACATGGGTGGCGATTGTCAGCACGGGCTCTGGTGTGTTAAAAACATGAGACACTACAAACACCCTGCCCAGATTCAAATCACCAACACCGCTGAGTCCGTGCCACTCCACCAAATTGCAAAGGTGAAAAGACCTGCTTACTTTCTTCATCCTAAATTGTGGGTTTGACTGAACATGTCCAAACTTGTTTGTGCATCCGTCCAGCTTTGACCGGATCAATCTCAAGGCGCTCCAGTTCTGCCGGAACACTGGCAGCTGGCAGCCGCAGAAGCGATCCACTTGCCCGCAATTCAAAGCATCAAACACCTACCGAACTGCACTTTGGCCAAACCAAAATGCGAACATGTATTGTGGTTGCATTGGTGTGCTTCGGAAAACACCTGTTCGATGGCTACCTTCGCAGCAACTCATGCTTAGGACATCTTAGGACAACTGCCTGCTCTTAGATTCACGGAAGGACGGGCAGGGCGCAGGCCTGTGGCTAAAGGCTTTCATCTTTCCTCATCAGGCTGAATAACCATATCTCAAAGCTTGGCGATGCCCATTGTTTGAAAATGGCAGAAAGCCCATCCTATCGTCTGATTGTCGAGGGAAAGCAGGCCATGTCTTCAGGTCAGCGCAACAGCTCCACGCATTGATTTCAGGACCTCTCTTCATTCCACAAGGGATCTTACATCCAAGAGTAGAGCCCTCTCAAAAATCAGAATGCACTCTTTCCTTGCCAGGTTGGTCAAGGCACAACATTCATTACATATCCCAGGGCAGCACTGACTGGGATCCAAGACGGTTCTAGAATCAAACGAGACCAGGAAGAGAGAGTTGCAATCAGAAATGGGAAGTTTGCCAGACATCAAAAAGCCTACCGGGGCGGAAAGCTGTAACGAGATGCTCTTCAGCCGAAGAAAGCAGTTAAGACCAAACATTGACGGAGGCTGGGTCTTCAGCAAGGCACATGGTGAATGCAATACAGCATGTTGGACATGCTCACTTTTGTCACATTGAATTTGCACATGGGTGGCGATTGTCAGCACGGGCTCTGGTGTGCTAAAAACATGAGACACTACAAACACCCTGCCCAGATTCAAATCACCAACACCGCTGAGTCCGTGCCACTCCACCAAATTGCAAAGGTGAAAAGACCTGCTTACTTTCTTCATCCTAAATTGTGGGTTTGACTGAACATGTCCAAACTTGTTTGCGCATCCGTCCAGCTTTGACCGGATCAATCTCAAGGCGCTCCAGTTCTGCCGGAACACTTCAGCTGCAGCTGCAGAGGCGATGGACTTGCCCGCAATTCAAAGCATCAAACACCTACCGAAGCTCACCGAAGCACACTTGGATCAAACCAGAATGGGGAGATGTGTCCTGATTTCACGGGTGTGCTCCGGAAAACACCTGTTCGATGGCTACCTTCGCAGCAACTCATGCTTAGGACATCTTAGGACAACTGCCTGCTCTTAGATTCACGGAAGGACGGGCAGGGCGCAGGCCTGTGGCTAAAGGCTTTCATCTTTCCTCATCAGGCTGAATAACCATATCTCAAAGCTTGGCGATGCCCATTGTTTGAAAATGGCAGAAAGCCCATCCTATCGTCTGACTGTCAAGGGAAAGCAAGCCATTTCTTCAGGTCAGCGCAACAGCTCCACGCATTGATTTCAGGACCTCTCTTCATTCCACAAGGGATCTTACATCCAAGAGTTGAGCCCTCTCAAAAATCAGAATGCACTCTTTCCTTGCCAGATTGGTCAAGGCACAACATTCATTACATATCCCAGGGCAGCACTGACTGGGATCCAAGACGGTTCTAGAATCAAACGAGACCAGGAAGAGAGAGTTGCAATCAGAAATGGGAAGTTTGCCAGACATCAAAAAGCCTACCGGGGCGGAAAGCTGTAACGAGATGCTCTTCAGCCGAAGGCCGCCTTTGGAGCCATGCAATACAGCATGTTGGACATGCTCACTTTTGTCACATTGAATTTGCACATGGGTGGCGATTGTCAGCACGGGCTCTGGTGTGTTAAAAACAAAGGACACTACAAACACCCTGCCCAGATTCAAATCACCAACACCGCTGAATTCTAGCCACTCGACAAATGGCAAAGGTGAAAAGACCTGCTTACTTTCTTCATCCTAAATTGCGGGTTTGACTGAACATGTCCAAACTTGTTTGCGCATCCGTCCAGCTTTGACCGGATCAATCTCAAGGCGCTCCAGTTCTGCCGGAACACTGGCAGCTGGCAGCCGCAGAAGCGATCCCGCCCGCAATTCAAAGCATCAAACACCTACCGAACTGCACTTTGGCCAAAACAAAATGCGAACATGTATTGTGGTTGCATTGGTGTGCTTCGGAAAACACTGGGTCGATGGCGCCCTTCCCAGCACCTCATTCAGGAGTAGTTTGAGGGCAATTTGCAAAAGCACCTTCTTCCACAACTGTTGCGGAGTAACTTTCTGATTTACCTTTCAGCGGTGAGCTTTGCTGAAGATGTTCCTCCCTGTTTCCGGCAAAAATATCAGGACACATTACCACCAAAGACCTGCAGATGTTTATTTTCACAACTTCTTTTTTGCGGAGGGTCAGGAGACGACATCCATTAATCTTGATTTCTGGGTCATCACCATCCCCTTGTGCAAGGGAACTTGCAACAGGGTGCAATTGCCGCCATGTCCTTTGAAACCATCATGTCTACCAGTTTCTTGCCGTGTTCTTAAGTACAATTTGCCCTCTTGACCTACGGCCAACATCAGGAGCACAAAGAAAAGAGGCTTCGCATTCAAAAAATATGCTTGACACAAAGGTTGTGCAAACATCAGGCACTACAAACCGCCTCCGCAGATTACAATCACCAATACTGCTGAATTCTAGCCACTCGACAAATGGCAAAGGTGAAAAGACCTGCTTACTTTCTTCATCCTAAATTGTGGGTTTGACTGAACATGTCCAAACTTGTTTGCGCATCCGTCCAGCTTTGACCGGATCAATCTCAAGGCGCTCCAGTTCTGCCGGAACACTGGCAGCTGGCAGCCGCAGAAGCGATCCACTTGCCCGCAATTCAAAGCATCAAACACCTACCGAACTGCACTTTGGCCAAACCAAAATGCGAACATGTATTGTGGTTGCATTGGTGTGCTTCGGAAAACACCTGTTCGATGGCTACCTTCGCAGCAACTCATGCTTAGGACATCTTAGGACAACTGCCTGCTCTTCGATTCACAGAAGGACTGGAAGGGCCTAGCATATCCAAGGGCCAAAGCATGAAGATGCCAATGGTTTTAAATGGCAGAGGGGCGCTCGCGTAGTCCAGCTGTCAAGGAAAGCACCCCATCTCTTCAGCAAGAGACAGGTTGGATGCAATTTAGCATGTTGGACATGCTCACTCTTGTAATCACCATTAAAAATCCATGAAAAATCACCATTCACAAGGTTCAATCAGCACTGTCATTTTGCATCGGCACATGGGTGGCGATTGTCAGCACTGGCTCTGGTGTCTTGCAAACATGAGACGCTACAAACACCCTTTCATCTTTCCTCATCAGGCTTAATAACCATATCTCAAAGCTTGACGATGCCCATGTGGGCACTTGGACATGCTCATGTTTGGCACTTTGCATTGGCAAATGGAGCGGGTTTGTCACCCAAATTGTGGGAGCTGAACTTGTTTGAACACGTCCAAAAATTGTTCTATCTTGCCGTGCCCTTCCTCCAGTTTGCTCTCTTGATCAACAAACATCACAAGCACAAATTTTCAAAGAAGAGAGGTTTCGCTTTCAAAAGTTTTGCTAGACACCAAGGGAATGCACTGCCTACAAAGAATTGACGACGAACATGCAGGGTTCATCAGGAATGTGCAACCATTGCGCAACGATGAGATCATGAATGAGCTGTGTTGAAAAGGTCTCTCATTTACTGCAGTTGTGTCATTTTGCCTCCACCACACCATTCACAGCGATTTTGGGACTGCAGCGCCTGCTTACGTGCATGCATTACCCGCTCCGGTGTGTTGCAAACATGAGACAATATAAATATATACCCTCCCCAGATTCAAATCAGCAATGTCACGGTATCCTTGCCCCTCCACGAAATGGCAAAGGTGAAAAGACCTGCATACTTCTTCATCCCAACTTAGCTGAATTGAACATGTCCAAAAATTGGTTCTACCTCTGTCCAGCTTTGCGCAAGGAAAAACGTGCAACAGGGTGCAATTGCCGCCATGTCCTTTGAAACCATCATGTCTAATTACCAGTTTCTTGCCGTGTCCTTAAGTACAATTTGCCCTCTTGACCTACGGCCAACATCAGGAGCACAAAGAAAAGAGGCTTCGCATTCAAAAAATATGCTTGACACAAAGGTTGTGCAAACATCAGGCACTACAAACCGCCTCCGCAGATTCAAATCACCAATACTGCTGAATTCTAGCCACTCGACAAATGGCAAAGGTGAAAAGACCTGCTTACTTTCTTCATCCTAAATTGCGGGTTTGACTGAACATGTCCAAACTTGTTTGCGCATCCGTCCAGCTTTGACCGGATCAATCTCAAGGCGCTCCAGTTCTGCCGGAACACTGGCAGCTGGCAGCCGCAGAAGCGATCCACTTGCCCGCAATTCAAAGCATCAAACACCTACCGAACTGCACTTTGGCCAAAACCAAAATGCGAACATGTCTTGTGGTTGCATTGGTGTGCTTCGGAAAACACCTGTTCGATGGCTACCTTCGCAGCAACTCATGCTTAGGACATCTTAGGATCAACACCTACCGAACTGCACTTTGGCCAAACCAAAATGCGAACATGTATTGTGGTTGCATTGGTGTGCTTCGGTAAACACTGGGTCGATGGCGCCCTTCCCAGCACCTCATTCAGGAGTAGTTTGAGGGCAGTTTGGAGTAACTTTCTTATTTACCTTTCAGCGGTGAGCTTTGCTGAAGATGTTCCTCCCTGTTTCCGGCAAAAATATCAGGACACATTACCACCAAAGACCTGCAGATGTTTATTTTCACAACTTCTTTTTTGCGGAGGGTCAGGAGACGTCAAACAGGGATGTGAATCATTGTGCATCAACAGGTCCGGGGCAAAGGGCTTAATCTTTCCTGCAAGTCTTCAGAACTCAGGACCAAACATGACGGCACTCATTGTTTGGAATGGCAGTCTTTCCACCTTCCCATAGCAAGAAGGGTGCACTGCACAGGTTGACGAGACATGTGAGGAACACGCAGGCGCTAGTTTCACTTTGTCTCAGCATTTGGCTAGTCCACTGCCTGCCTGCGATCATCCGCTCACCAAAGAGTTGATGGAGTGGCTAATGTTGCACTAGGGCAGATTGATTTAGTTGCTTCTCAAAATGTTGTTTCCTTCATGGAGCTTTTTGTTGCTTTTGCTTTGCAGCGTCCTGGCAGAAGGCCTTGGCATTTGATCACTGTAGGTCAGGACGCTTCGGACTATCTTCAGCTTTGACTATTGCTGCTGAATTCAATCTTCAAATCGGACGCTCGTGCAGCACATGTTGCATCTGTGCAAAGAAGCCTTGATAGATTGCCATGTCAATCTCGGTCATGCTCAAGTACTTCCTTGCATTTGTGTGTGGGTGGCCCCTGGACATTGAGAAGCTGCTCTTAAAGTCCATCCCGTCGTTTGTGGGTTTGCAGGCCTTGTCCTGGCCATAGCAGCCATAGCATCGCTTTTTGTGAATGACAAAGCCTCTGACAGAAAGCTGTTCAGCAAACGAACCTCTGGACACCTCTGCCAAAACTACGGATTTGTGATGCGGAAAAAGTAAGTAGTCACAACTTCTTTTATGGCTGCCAGTTTCTTGCCGTGCCCTGAACTACAATGTGCTCTCTTGACCTACGGTCAACATCAGGAGCAAAAAGAAGAGAGGTTTCGCTTTCAAATGTTCTGCTAGACACCAAGGGAATGCACTGCCTACAAAGAATTGACGACGAACATGCAGGGTTCATCAGGAATGTGCAACCATTGCGCAACGATGAGATCATGAATGAGCTGTGTTGAAAGGGTCTCTCATTTACTGCAGTCGTGTCATTTTGCCTCCACCACACCATTCACAGCGATTTTGGGACTGCAGCGCCTGCTTACGTGCATGTCGCAAAAGCTTTCGCCAAAGGCTTTTGCGAGCTTGCGCGCACCAAGGTTTTGTTTCCACAAATATCTATATGACCAGGGTATTTGCGTGGCTCAAATAAGACAGGCTTTGGCCAGTGCTAATAAGCTAAAAGCTTGAATCTGAGCATGTATTGGACGAGTGATTGCTGCTTGTGTATTCCACGATCGGCTGCTCAAGCACTTAAGCACTTCTGACATGCCGGATCCCTCCATGCAGGTCCACAGCTACGGCTATAATTCAAAATGAATGCATCTTTCACACTATCTGAAAGCCATGCTATTGCAATCACTCCTTATGTGAGATCTGATGAAACCAATTGATTAATTTGGTTCTCTGGTGTCCACTTTCTATCGCTGCAAGCTAACAGAAAGTTTCCCAATTTGTTTCCTGGTTGCCTACACGCGCATGTTCAGTCAATGCTCCTTCCTTACCAAAGTGCACTGGAAAATGCAACGGCAGCAAACCCAGCTTCCGTTCAAGCAACTGCTGCGTCAGCGCCATGCTAGATGGTTTCAGCTCTATCATGGCATCAAAAGGCATCGCGTACCAGCGAAGTGTAATGTCTGCGAATGAGCAAAATGACAAAACAATAGAAAACACCTGGCTAACTTTCGATCAACACTTGGACTACCGATTCGCTTTTCATTCGGAGATTTATCAAAGTCTGATCTTGTTAAATGATATAGATGCAGTTTTCGCTGACGCTTTGTTGTCATCAACACTTTTGTTTGATAAAGCATCGTTGAGCCACAAACGTGCACGTGACATGCAGAACATTATCAAAGAAAAAGTACTGAAACAAGTGAAGGCAGCGGCTGAGTAGTGGCTAACATGACATGGACTACCAAATTGCAAAAAATGACCAATTGACTCCTTGGTCCCCCGGACCACACACACAATAGAAGAACTGGCACAAGTCAATCTGGTTTTCTGCCGCTCCCCCAAAATGACAAATGTTTTGTACACAAAGCCTAGATACAGCTCAATGTGTTCGCGTATTTGTTTTGGTTCTTGTGTCTCCTTTTTTCTCCTGTCGTTCATTGCAACTTTCCTCACCATGTTGAAAAAAAACACAATCTTAGACGACAGACTGCCCAGCCCCCAGGCCATTGACTCCATTGGCACAAGGGATGAAGAACCTTCAACCTTCCAGAAATAGATCAGTTTGTTCCGAACACTTTCCTAATTCCACTTCCTCTGCAATTTGACTGCTTCCACGGAACAGATTCTGTTCATTTCTGGGAGATGCTGGGGTTGTAGCATGTTGTGGCTACCAAGTGACAGGACCTCAAGGATCTGCAAAGCGACAGGATGGAAGCGATTGGTGGACCCTCTGGGTTCATCTGGGTTCGTCTGGGTTACGCCCATTGATGGTTCTATCAGTTCTATCTTATTTCGAAAGGGAAGTACTGATTGCACGGAGCAATTGTCATTTTTGGTCAAATCTGCGTGTCCCAGAAAGTTCCAATGTTGAGCACAACGTCCCAGAGAAAGAAGCTGAATGATGCCGATTGGGCTTGCTTCAGAAAATCATTTTACACTTTTTCAGGCTTGCAGGAAAAACAGAAACATATTGCAAATCCATTTTCTGTCGGCTGATCTTCCAAAAACACATGTTGCGATCTCCAACCAAAAAACCTACTGCTGATAACGAAAGTGCTGATGGAAGCAGCGATTTGGAAGATCGGCTCACCGACTAAGGCCCAGCATAGGGTCACTTTGCGGCACCTGGCAAGGCACAGAAATCGTTGGTGTTGGAGAGATATTGAATGGCCATGCTCCTGAAACTTCAAAAAACAATCTCACAATATCTCCCATTCTGGGACTTGCCAGGGAATTTACTCCAGAAAACACATCATGACCGTTCTGAAACAAGTGTTTCCACTGCAAGGTGCCTTGCATCTTGATTGGTTCCATAAAAAAACTCCAACATTTGCCCATTCTGTGGCCCAGTTAAAGTGGCGGCCTTTCGATGCAGCAACATAGGCATCCAGCGTCTTGATGGCACCGTTCCCCAAGGCGGCCTGGACTGGATCTCTCCTGGAAAATCAGCCCCAACCTGCAAGGTGGTGCCCCAGTTCGTTAGCTAAGTTGGTGAACATAACTCCCATTTCACTATTATGGTTCATGGCAGATATAGCTATAGTTTTCATGGGGTTTATAAACCAACAAACATCACTGGGGGGCACCATCCTGTGTCCTTCTAATCCATCCTTGATGTAAGCAACTCGTCACTAGATGTTGCTACCGTTGGATGAAAAATTGGTCCAAAATTGAATCCAGGCACCCTCCACTCAGTGCCTTGGCCACTTCTGTTCCTGTTTTGAAGTCTGGAACCTGCAAACTCTGGACTGTTGCTGGAACACAGCAGATTCTACCAATTGGATTGCAAAATTGCCATGGTAATCCATGGTAAACATCACACAGTTGGGAAACCCCACATTGAAAACACATCGAAGCCTTCATCGAAGCGATAGTCAAATTCCACAGCACTGTAGCAAGGCTTGCAGCGTGCCCCGTTTCTGCTTCAATTTCTTCGCGGAGAGGCGGAGAGGCGGAGAGAGACATTAACGGTTTAACGGACATCGGGAAATCGATCATGTGACGAACATCGCCTTAAAAGATCTAAGACCCAAGGCTTCACGTGGGCTCGCCACCCGACAGATTGCAACATTCTGCAACCACTCCAGTGAGATGATGCTGCACGGGAATCCACTGGCTACAATTTGCAAGCACCTTCAGGCCAGGCACTTGTGAAATAAGGGTATCAATCATTTTCTTCAGCTGAAGGACACTAACATGGTGGAGATGCTATCATTTTTGACAGACTCTCCTGTTCTATTCATAGAATTTCAAAGTTAGGTCTGCCATCTGAAAAATTGGAGGCAAGCTGCATGGAGACATTTACAAAACATTTACATTGCGTTTTGGTCGCATCCTGTGTGTCCCTCGGACCTTCGTCTCAGCTCGAAAACAGGTGACACAGGTGGCCTTAACTTTGTCGTGTCTCATCCACATCATAGACCAATGTCATGAATGACATGACCTCGTTGGGCAGCAGGTCCTGAAAGCGGGCAAAGCGGGCCAAACACCATGGCAGTCCGGATTTGAGGATCACATTAATAAATCATTGAAAGTGATGGATATCAAAAACATCTGGATCCCGTTGACCAACAAGTAGTATATTTTGGAAGTTGGAATTCTTGGTAGAAAATGTGCAGTGTGCTCATCAAAGCTGAGCAAAGTCTGTCACGGTGTGATTGGCGCAGCTAAATGAACAGTACCTGACCCATACATTTTTTTGATCTGCGCACACTAGACAAGAATGGATCTTTTAAGTGATCCGTCGGGAACTGAGTCCTCAAACGTGCATTTAGATTAGTTACTTAGATACAATTATATATACTTATTGAACAGAGAATTTGGGCTCTTAAATCTGATGAACACTCCTGAGCACTGTTCAGCACCTTTTCACTCGGTTAGCTCGAAGGTAGCTAAAAGCACTAAAATGGCTGCAGCACATATACAAACATATGTACTACATGTAACATGGTCTATACTGTACACATATCTGATCACGCCTCCCGAGCCTGTTCGGAGGCACGGTGAGTCCAAGTGTTTTGAACTAGGCGAGTTTTGATATGTACAGCTACGCATAGCCACGACTCAAGCCATCTATGCCTTCAGTGTCAGGTGATGTTCACCTTCCAGAAAGTGAAAGTTCATATTCCGCAGGGCTTTGTTCATCTTCTCCTCTATGACAGGTTTCGTCAAGACGTCGGCAAGCATATCGCCAGTGTCGACCTTCTTCAGCCGAAAGTAGTGCTTGGCAACGCGGTCTTGTACCCAGTGGTATTGAGTATCCACGTGCTTGGCCTTGCCTAATCCTCTACGTGAACCCATTGCTATTCCTGCACTTGCATCCATGAAAACTTCACTCTCAGGTTGCAAACCCCAGTCTTTGGCGGTTGAAACTTCTCCCAGCAAATTGCTGGCACCGCTCACAAGAGCGTAATACTCACTCTCTCCAGACGAAAGACTAACAACTCCTTGTCCTTTAGAATAAGTCTTGATACAACAACCACCGGCCATCAAGACGCCTCCTGACACGCTCTTCCTCGTCTTCACGCATCCAGCGTGGTCAGCATCAGACCACATCACAAATGGACTGAGTTTGTTCTGATGAGGAAAGAATTGTGCCATGCGTGGTCGATACCTAAGGTATCGTGCAACTCTTTTGAGCATAAGCATGTGGCTGGTAGTTGGTCGTTGTAGCCCTTGTGCTAAAGATCTTGTTGCTACTTGCAAATCTGGTCGGTCTTGTGCCAAATAAGCTGCTCGCATTGCAACTGATCTATACTGGGTTGCTTCTTCATCGTTGAGAAAAACAGCGGCATCCTTAAGATCTTCCACTGATCCTTTGGCAAGTGGTGTCTTGACTTTGGCTCCTCGGGGACCATCTCCGAGTAAATCAATCACCAACTCTGCGTGACGTGCATCTGGTTCCCACCAAATTCCATTCTCCTTCCACGTGATGATTCTGTTCAGGACTCTGATGTCCTGGATGGTGTTTGGTGTTCCTGGTGGTCCTAAAATACCACGTTCCACACATTTCCACTTCTTTGACAGCTCTTCATGAAGCCATTTGATGTTGTCAAATGTTCCTGCTGTTGTAAAATCATCTCCATGTACAACAGTTCTGAGGTCTCGGCCTGCATGGTAGTATATGCATGGATTGCTTTTTCCTTGCTTGAAACCTAAGGCCAACATGACCTTCTGTATCTGCAACTCCCAGTTGAGAGGTGCATCTCTGGTTCCATACAATGACTTGAGCAATCTTCCTACCACATCTTCTCCAGGCTTCTTTGCTTCTGCAGGAAGCTCCACGTAAATCTCGCGCGTCGCATCTGAATAAAAGTGAGCGCGTTTCACATCCAGGAATCCTAGAAGTCTACGCTTGCGATAGGCTTCCTTGACAGCTTTTCCAGCGTCTGGCAACTGAAACGTGACGGCTATTGTAACTAGCATCTTCAAAGCAGACAAACTGGGCATGGCTGCGAAGAACTCATCAAAACCTGAGCCCTTCTTGACTTCTTGAGCTACTAACCTACTTCTATAAAGTGGATTCTCCTCATCCTGCTTGTTGACATCTACCCATCGTGTTCCAATGGTGCGTACCCCTTTGGGCATCTTGTGTCTGGGAATCTTTTCCCAAACTGGAAAACTTTCAATAATTTCGACCTCATCTTTTCTGGCTTGTTCTACACCTTTGCTGTCCAAAATCTTTCCACTGATATCATCATAATAATACCATGTAACTGCTTCATCTTCCAACTCCGGTGGAAGAGGAATTGTTTCTTCGCAAACTGGCTCTTCTTCACCTTCAATGGACTGAAGATACCTCTCCCGATCTTCCATGATCAGGTTCATAAGACATTGGTCTATATCATCCATGTCATCTGGTCTCTCATTCTCAGGTGGCCGTTTGGTGCCCTTAGACGCCTGAGCTGAAGCAGCTCGGCTGTCTTTGGCTTTTGACGTCTCGCCTCCTGAGTCTGCAGGTCTCTTCTGACCTTTGGTTGGTGACATCTCCAACCTCTTGTGTGATCTTTCTTCTTGCTCGCCTCCTGCTCTCTTGGCTGAGGCTGAGCTTGCGCTAGCTCCTACTCCAACTGGATCTGCAGTTGGATCTTGTACTACTGGTCTCTGCATTGGACCGGCCGTAGAGGCTTGCACTACATCAGGTCCAGTAGTTGGCAAACTTGGCGCTGATTCCCCTGTGGCAGAATACCACAGCTCAGTGACAATATCTGTGTCATCAATCAACGGTGCGTTGATGACGTCTTCTCCTAAATTAGGATCAATTGGTTCAGACTTGATCATGTCTCCTGTCTTGAACTCTCTGGTGACTCTCCACCAGACGTTATCCCAACTGGGACCTTCTGGCATAGTACCCTTGAGATACCTTGCATTCCTGTCAAGGCGCGCAAACACCTTGAAACCTTGAGGGACTCCTTGTGGTCTCTCACTTGAATATCCATAAAGGATCTTTGTGCCTTCTTCGGACACTTCTTGTTTCTGACCAGTGATTTCAGAATCAACCTTGGCCGTATGTTGGGCTACTCTCAGGTTGCCCTCCTCTGCTTGAAGCAGACGTTCCATCCTTTCTCTGCAAGCTGGAGTGTGATGAACTCCAGTGCCTCTCTTGCCAATTCTAGTGGCATCACAGGCGACCCGCCGGGGGGAAAACCGCGCCAGCGTTTTGAGGGTTTTTTAAAAAATGGCGTTTTCGCCATAGCGAAACTACTGATTCATGCCCCAAAATTGGCTCAAAATTCCCCGGGATTTTGAAGGGTTTTTTAAACGATAACCTGTAAATTACAGGGAATTTGTTCCTGAAAACTCGCCGGATCTTTTTTTCCAACTCACATTGCCACACGGTCTTTCAAGGCTCGACCTATGACCTCCATAAGACTATTCGTCTTGGAGTTCATCCAACGCCAACCCAGTGACGTAACATAAGATGTGCATGTGACGCAAGTTAACATGAATGTTAACATCCCCCACCCCCCCAACCCAGTGACGTAACGTAATGTGACGCAAGTTAACATGAACGTTAACATGCCCCACCCCCCAACCCAGTGACGTAACGTAAGATGTGCATGTGACGCAATTTCACATAAACGTTAACATCCCCCACCCCCCAACCCAGTGACGTAACGTAAGATGTGCATGTGACGCAAGTTAACATGAACGTTAACATGCCCCACCCCCCCCAACCCAGTGACGTAACGTAAGATGTGCATGTGACGCAAGTCACATAAACGTTAACATCCCCCACTCCCCAACCCAGTGACGTAACCTAAGATGTGCATGTGACGCAAGTTCACATGAATGTTAACATGCCCCACCCCCCAACCCAGTGACGTAACGTAAGATGTGCATGTGACGCAAGTTCACATAAACGTTAACATCCCCCACCCCCCAACCCAGTGACGTAACGTAAGATGTGCATGTGACGCAAGTTAACATGAATGTTAACATGCCCCACCCCCCAAACCCAGTGACGTAACGTAAGATGTGCATGTGACGCAAGTTCACATGAACGTTAACATCCCCCACCCCCCAACCCAGTGACGTAACGTAAGATGTGCATGCTACGGATAAAATATGTGTGTTTTCAAAAACGGTTAAAACGCTGGCGCGGTTTTCCCCCCGCTGGCACAGGCGACACAACCAGCTGTGTAGCCATACTTGTCCAAATCACGTTTGGTGATGTAAAGTCGTCTTGTTGACTTCTTTGGTGACTCAACTGGCACTGATGGCGCCAGTGGCTGCTGATCTCCCTCAACAATCTGAGGAAGCAAAATGTCATCTCTTTTTGATGCCTGGGGATCCCAAGGAACCCACATTGAATCAATGCACTTTTGTGAATGGATTTACTCCTATGCAACTTGCCCTGGGAAAACAACCGAACATGCCTGGACTCATCTCTAACGAGCGCACTGGTCCAATCCAACTTCAACAAACTGAACAAGATCGACTACGACGACGACTTGAACTCAAAGCAAGTGCCCAAAATGCATGTGCTGTTGCGGAGATTGACGTCAAACTTCGACGTGCTCTACTCCGACGCTTTTCAGGTGCTGATGAAGATCTACAGCCAGGTAAACGATGCCTTTACTGGCGAGAAGTTGGCAATCGATTCCACACGGTTCAGTGGAAAGGCCCTGCAACGGTCGTTGCTGTCCAACGAGACCCAGACACTGGCACCATTGACACCTACTGGATTGCCCACGGCACTGTGCTCATCCGTGCCGGACGTCAACATGTTCGACGACTTGTTGGCCAAGAAGGTCTTGTCAATGGAGCTCAACGTGCTGAACAAGCCATTGCTGGTCTCCGTCAACGGCGAGTTGTCCGAACTGCCGACTTGCGGCGCATCAACCATCCTCCTGATCAAGGTGAGCAAGATGCCCCAGCAGCACGACCTGAATCAGTGCGATCATTTTCCTATGAGCCAACTGAACCCATCGATGATTTGCCAAAAGATCCTGCTGAAGATCCACCTCTACCTGTGGCTGATCCGTCTTCTGGCTTGGACTTGCCAACGGATCCCGGTTTGGACTTACCGGATGAGTCAAGGCGCTTGGACTTGGAATTGCGCGACTCTGAAGAGCCACAACCTTCACAGCAAGCTGAAGCAGCAGCAGCATCCTCCAGCGGAGAGGCAGGTGCTGGACTTCTGCCTGAACCTCTTCCGCAAGATGTTCCAATCCCTGATGGTGATGACAGTGAAGCTGATCAGCCCACCATTGCAGCTGACAACACCACCACCCAATCTTCAATGCCTGAGGCACCTCCACAACTTCCCGGACTTTCCTTTGCTGAACGCCGACGGCAACATGAAAGAAGTGAGACTTCTTGGATGCGATCTCCATTGTGGCCACTGGTGCATGATCACCCTGATCCTCAAAGCCCTGGCAAATCAAAACGGGCCAAGCACCATGAATCGGTCAACATCGCTGTGGAGCTCTTTCCAAATGGCTGCGAAGGCTCAACCAACCTTCCAGCTGGATGGCACTATGATCCGAAAACCCATGAGATCTACCTTGGTTCCACAGCAGATTTTTGGAGCTTTGAAGATTGATTTTTGGTTAGAAACCATGTTTGGTCAAGGGATTGCACTTTTTATACAACAGATTTTCCCTTGCCTGCCGAGAAGCTCCAGACCACAAATGGCCTGACAATGAGACGCAACAGCCGCATCATCCTGGTCAACGAGGAGCAGTCTGCCCCTGTGAGTGATGAACCATGGTTTGGAAAGACCTTGTACCCACTGACCAAAGATGCTGCAGCTGAGTTTGGCCAAAACTACGTTGGCGACCTGTCCAAGAAGTTCAACAACAAAACCATCCGAAGCCGTGGCCATATCTGGTCTGCCCAAGCTTCACCCAAGAAGAAGAACGTCAAGGATTCAGCTGACCTGAAGGAAAGCCGAATGAGTCTTGAAGACCGCCTGGCGTTCATCGAGGGCAAGAAAGCTGAGTTGGCCTCCATTTTTGAGAATCAAGTTTGGGAGATTGAGCTCCATCCTGAGAAGGTCGATTGGAACCGCGTGATGAAAGCACGGTTTGTGCTGAAGTGGTCTGCCGACAACAATGGCAACCCACGCGCAAAAGCACGTTTGGTTCTTCGAGGATTTTCTGATCCAGATCTACTACGAGGAGAGCTTGACACATCTTCCCCTACCTTGAGCCGATCCTCACGGCAGATTCTCCTGGCCATTGCAACTTGCAAATCCTGGCTTGTTTTCACTTCTGATGTTGCGACAGCCTTTCTTCAAGGCGATTCCCAAAGACGCTTGCCAGCTGATTGGTGTGCCAGCCGGTACACTGATGCGACTTCTCAAACCCATTTACGGGCAAGCCGATGCTCCAAGAAGATGGTTTCAAGTTGCCCGCAGAAGATTGATTGCTGCAGGGTACCAACCACATCCACTAGATTAATGCCTTTATTGCCTTTTTCATGGTGGTCAATTGGTTTCAATGATCGGCATTCATGTCGATGATCTCATCGGTGCTGGACTTGAATCCGATGAAGTCTACCAGAAGGCAAAACAGGCTCTTCATGAGAGTTTCAACTTCAAACATTGGACTGAAGGAAAAGAAACTGGTCAACTGCAGTTTTGCGGTTGTGACCTTGAGGCTGATGGAAAAGGTGGCTGGTGGTTGCGCCAACAGGCGTACGTCCAAAAGATCAAACCTTTGACCTTGAGCGATTCAGATGAGAATCGTGAATTGACTGTCAAAGAAGTGACAATGCTCCGTGGACTTCTAGGAGCGCTTCAATGGCCAGCAACCCAGACTTCACCTCACCTCAGTGCAAGCGTGAGTCTTTTGTGTGGCGAAGTGAGCGCCGCAGCAGTTTCCACAGCTACCCAAGCAAACAAGCTGCTTAGATTTGCCAAAGCCAACAGCGACGTTGGACTCCAATTTTCTGACCTTGGCCAGCTACATGAGCTATGCATGATAGCCTTGAGCGATGCAGCCTGGGGCGTTCTAGAGAACCATGAGTCCCAAGGCGGCTACTTTGTTTTGCTGATGAATGTGAAAGCCCTGCAAGGTCAATTGGACCAACCCTATGTTGTTTTGGATTGGCGAAGCTACAAACTTTCCAGAATCAGCCGCAGTAGCCTCAACTCTGAAGCACAAGCATGCGCTGGTGCAATGGATGCTCTTGAGTATCTTCTGATCTTCTGGCATGGATGTGTGACTCCTTGCTTCGAGTTGCGCCACTTGGACGTCCACGACATCCAAATACAGTCAGCCTTGGTGGTCGACGTCGACGCGAAGGCGCTCTATGATAGCCTGAAAGCTGAAGTTCCACAGATGCAAGGCGACCGAAGATCCAAGATTGAGGTCATGGTTGTGAAACAGAAAATGGATGAGATGAAAACGAAGCTGAAATGGATTTCATCAGAGACCCAACTGGCAGATGGTGTTACCAAAATTGCAGCACGGCAATTGCTTGCAGACCGCTTACGGTCCCATGTCTTCTCCCTGCACTCTGACCAGAGCTTCCAAGCAGCAAAGAAGAAAACTCTTGCTGAACGACAAGCTTCAGCTAGACGCAATGCGATCGGTCGATTGCAGAAAGGCATTGGTTTTGCAGTGCTGACAAATCAACTTGAGCCAGTTCGAGGTGATGATTTTGCAAAAGATTCCTTTTCATCCTACAACATCATTTTCATCTTTACCTTCCTCACCATGTTTGTGGCGACAGTTTTTCTGGCATGGCAGTGCTTAGAAAGAATGACAAGGTCCCTGCCGAGACCTATGGCTGTACCTAGGTTTCAAACCTCAAGAATGCCCTGGTCACTGATGAGACCTTTTGCGTTCCTATGGAATCAACAAGCTGCGCTGGAAGATGTATCAACCCAAACCGAAAGTGGACGTGATCAAACTATTCACCTTTTGAACTTCAGAGTTCAGATGCTGCAACAGCAGGTGAACGACAAAGACGAAAGAATCCAAGATCTTGAAAATTTGGTTCACTACTACGAGCAAGATGTGACATCAACCTCTTTGTTTGTGAGCCGAACTGGAGCCCGATATCATTTGCATCGTGATTGTCGAGCGCTTTTACAAGCGAATCAAGCCGGCATACGAGATTTGAAATGCTGCAGCCAATGCATTTAGACGTTGCGTGACAACAGCAACCTGGGTGGACCGTGGTGAACTTTTCTTTCTTCTCCACCGGTGTGAGTTTGGTGCCAACAAACTGATCCATTTACCACTTTGCCAGGTTGGAACCACAACATGCAGCTGCAGAACCACATTGGGCGTTCTCGACGCGGCCTCTTTGGTTTTTACGTGTCTTGCCTCTGGACAACGATTCCAGAGGGCCCTCTTTTGAGCCTAGCATTCGAAGCTACGCATGACAAAACAGATAGCACTCCTGCTTTGCATTTCGTGTTTGCACTTAGAGCGGCAGAACACACAACAAGATATCTTTCCATATCTTCGCATTTCTTAATTTAATTTAATAATCTTATTTCGAATTATTCCTATTTCAAAAAAAAATGTAGTTTAACTATATTGATTCTTATTCCTATCGTAATTCCCCGCTATTGGAAACAGCGGGCCGACCCTAGTATTATTAATTTGATTTTTTTATTTTATATACTTGTTATTTGGATTTTCAGATTTTGTTTTGAATATATTGAGGTGAATTACCACTTCAAAAGTGTAAATTCAGAGGTCGTTTCAACGTGTCAATTTTTAGCCTAGAAAGGCTTTCCCCGAGGGATTCATGCCACCTTGACGAATCCAGCATGAATCACACACTTGCTCAGAAATATCTTATCGAATTATTGATGTGGAATGCATCTCACGTGCAAAAACACTTCAGTTAAACCTAACAAAAGAAATTGAAAAATTCAACGTAAAAGCTAGTGCGAAGTAGGCTTTCTACGTCCTTGCTCGAAGGATTATAACTTGTTCTGATGCAGCTCAGTCAGATTGCGAAAACCGTACAGTCGTTTGATTTGAAAACCGTTTGAAAACGACATGCCAGTTCTTGGCTTGGCCGGTTGCCATGACGGAAAACGGAATGGACATAAAACAGAAATTGAAATAGCAGGTACACAGAGTTGATCAGACTCTGCTTCCAGCACAAGTGGATAGCTTCGTTGGGTGCAGTCTCCACTGTGATCTGCACCAATTATATATACACACACACCATCTTCCTTCGTCACACACCATCTTTCACATTCCACTTTGTCACACACAACTGTTTTAACTTTTCGATCCTTCACCACCTCCTGTGCCTTTCCTTCCTTCTCCGTCCCTGCTACAACCTTTGGCGCTCATTATTGGAAGAAGTTGCCTTGTGGGGTTATCCGGTCCTTTAATTCTTTTTTGCCACCATCCAAACCGGGTACAATATCACGGAGGTGAAAAAGCAAATTCAGCTCTACTTCTCTTGCCATTGTCTTAACACGGAGGCTGTCTCAAGTCATTCTGCACAAGCTGACCTCTGGCTATCGGCTATCGAGATTCCTCACCAATATTTCGGCAAGCGCTAGGCGAGTGACAGTGATTTGCGTAACACAGATGCATCTGACACGCCTAGATCACTGTAGTGAAACCACGCAAAGCAGTTCATCGGCATGCTTTGCCTTGAGGCGCCTTTGGCCATTGACACGCTGCGCACTTTGCGCCCAGTCAGGCGTGGCAAAAGCGATTCATTTGTTCCTTCTCTGAGCCAAAAAAAGAGCCAGGTGTAGCCAGGTGTTTCACGACCACAAACAACAAAGAAAAGGATCTACATGGTGGACGGAGCGTCTATATGCCTACTTGATTTCGATGGTGTCAACTCTCAAAGTTTTACACGGGTCACGGGAGTCCATCTTAAATGTCAAGTATCTAATCGCTTTGGTCATCTGAGTTTCGAATGCGATTCTCGAAGGAAGTTTAGAAGTCAAACTTCCGACAATATGGACAGATGAAAAGCAGAGCTGGGCAGAGGCAGAGAGAAGAGGAGAGTAGAAGAGAGAAGATCAGAGAAGAGAAAGAGTCAGAAGAAAGAAGATGCAGATGCGCGAAAAGGTAGGAAAGTCGCGAAGCACTGTGTTTTTTCCAATGATTTGACGCTCCGGAGGGTCGAAAAGTAGGCTCGCTAAAGCGGCGGGTGCGGAGCCAGCTGGCCAGATGAGAGATGAAAAATTGCACGCCGTTGTGGCGCGAAGCACATTTCGAAGTCAAAATGTACAAAACACCTCAGCGCCGGACCACTTTTGGAAGTTGAGATGTCGAAAAGTGCACGCCGTTGTGGCGCGAAGCACATTTCGAAGTCAAAATGTTAAAAACACCAGGGGTTCGGACCACTTTTGGACGTTGAGATGTCGTTCCGCGTGGCAGGTGCAAGGGATTGTGGATCTTGTTAAAAGTGAGCAAAACGTTAAGATTTTGTAGCATTTTCAACCACAACCACCACTACACTCCAATACACTACACTACGCTACAACTACAACTACACTGACACCTTCACTACATTCCACTACACTACACTACACTCCACTACACTAAATTACACTACACCACACTACATTACACTACACTACACCCCACTACACTACATTACACTACACTTCACTACATTACACTACACTACACTCCACAACACTACTACAACTACACAACTACACTCCACTACACTCCACTACACTAAATTACACGACACTACACTACATTACCCTACACTACACTACGTTCCACTACACTCCACTACACTACACTACATTACACTACGCTACATTACACTGAATGACACTGCACCACAGATAGACAGATAGGCAGACAAACAGACAGATAGATAGATAGATAGACAGATAGACAGGTAGACAGCTATGACAGATAGACAGATGAAAGAGAGAGAGAGATAGATAGATAGATAGATAGATAAATAGATAGAAGGATAGATAGATAGATAGATAGATAGATAGATAGGTTATTAGATGAAAGAGAGAGAGAGATAGATCGATAGATAGATAGATAGGTAGGTAGGTAGGTAGATAGAATAGATAGATAATAGATAGATAGATAGATAGATCGCTCGGCTCGCTCGCCTCCGCTCCGCTCTCTCTCTACGCTTCGCTCGCTCGCTCGCTCGACTCGCTCGCTCGCTCGCTCGCTTCGCTTCACTCCTCGCTCGCTCGCCCTCGCTCGATCGCTCGCTCGCTCCTCGCTCGCTCTCCTGCTCGCCTCGGCGCTCGCTCGCCTCGCTCGCTCGCTCCCGCTCGCTCGCTCGCCTCGCTCGCTCCGTCTTCGCCTCGCTCGGTTCTTCCGCTGCCCCGCGCGCGCGCCGCTCGCTCGCCTCCGCTTCGCCTCGCTCGGTCGGTATGTCGTAGATAGTCAGAGAAAGAGAGAGAAAGAGAGGAGACCTCAAGCACCTTTCGGTCCATCAGTGGCTTCGCTCTGCCATCCCTGATTCACAACAACCAACCTCTCCTATAGGTTTCCTATAATTTGAAACTTCCGCCACCGCCTTGTGCGGTACTACTGGTAGAAAGGGCCTGGTGTAATCGGTGGTGGGCGCATACGGTCGCGGCATTTTGCGTGACAGGCGCAATACAAAAGTTACTTTGGCGAAGTCCAAGATGCTGAAATCGTGGCAGGCGCAGGACGCGGTGTGGCCCCGGGAGCGGCTCTTCGGAGACGGTGCTCTCGTTGTGGTGCCGTGCTCATTTTTGGAGCAAAGCTCGTTTTACGTGGCAGGCGCAGTGAAATCGGCACTTTGGAGGTCAAAAACGTCGTTTTGCGTGACAGGTGCAAGGGATCGGACGATTTGCAAAATACGTGGCAGGCGCAAGGGATTGTGCACATTGCAAATTCGTTGGCAGGCGCAATGAATTTGAAGATCGTAGATTTCGTGGCAGGCGCAGTACTTGGTGACATTTTTCTTTTTGTTTTTGAGCTCTTGGAGGCTCGTTTCGTGAGAGGATGACTTGAGGTGCAGATTGAGGGCGGCAGGCACTTTATACTTTTGAGCACTCATCAAAAAAGTGCTCAAAACCCTAGGTAAAACTTGGTCTTTTGATGTGTTTTTACCTTGCAAAGATGCGTTAAAAACGTGACAGGCGCAGCACTTGGTGACTTTTCATGTTGTGCTCCCGCAACCCTCTAATCACTTGGTGCTTGTCCAGTGCCTGAAACTGAGGTAAAAGTGCAATTTTCAAAACGTGTTCGCAAGCGTCTACACACTTGGTGCGTGTCGAGTGTCCGAAACTGAGGTAAAAGTGCACTTTTCAAAACGTGTTCGCAACCCTCTACTGTACACACTTGGTGCGTGTCGAGTGTCCGAAACTGCAGTAAAATTGCATTTTCTATGTGCTTTTCATATAGCATGCTCGGCATGTTCGCTCTTCAAAGGTGTGCTTTCACATGTGTGTGCTCGCATCTGTGTGCTCTCATGTCTGTGCTCTCATACTTGTGTTCAAATGTTTCGCTCCATGTGTGCTTTCACCCGTGTGTTCTTATATATGTGTGTTCTCATATGTGTGCCCTCACATGTGTCCTTTCACATGTGTCCTTTCATCTTTGTGCTCTCACATGTGCGCTCTCACCCGTGTCCTTTCATATGCGTGATTTCGCATGTGCACTCTCACGTGTGTGCTCTCACATGTGTGCTCTCACATGTGTGCTTTTACATGTGTCCTTACATATGTGTGATGTCACATGTGCGCTTCAACCTGTGTGCTCTCATATGTGTGACCTCGCATGTGCCCTTCCACTTGTGTGATTTCACATGTGTCCTGTCATCTGTGTGCTCTCACATGTGTGCTCTCACATGTGTGACATGCGTCCTTTCATATGTGTAATCTCGCATGCGCGCTTCCACCTGTGTGCTCTCATATGTGTGCTCTCACATGTGTGACATGTGTCCTTTCATATGTGTGATCTTGCATGTGCGCTTCAACCTGTGTGCTTTCACATGTGTCCTTTCATATGTGGGATCTCGCATTTGCGCTTCCACCTGTGTGTTTTCACACGTGTTGTTACATTCATGCGCTTTCAAACTGTTTGCGCTACTTGACCTGTGAAAACACACTGTTTCGTGCATGCTCTGCCTCGCAAATGAGCATTTCGTTCGAGACTGCCACAGCCATTTGGATCATTTCGTTCTGCGCCTCCCAACATTTTGTGCACCTTTGAACTACTTTTTCGAGCTTTTTTTTGTCCTTGGAACTAGTTGTTTGAGCTACTTCTCCACTCTGAACTACTCTCTGAGCTATTTCTGGGAGTTTCTTCTCTCAGCTATGTGTCCGCAGCTCGGAAGTTTCTTCATCAAACTTCCTTTGATAAAAACACCAGAAACATCCAGAAACCAAAAGGAACACAATGGCAACCAAAAAAACCAGGTCTAACAAATCAAAAGTCAAAATCTGTTCGTGCCACACCGCTGCCCCGCAGCCCAACGATTTTCCACGTCTGTTCAAACTAATGCAAATCCAAATGTCCCAGGAACCCAGGTTCGCTTTACTTCTTTGCCACTCATGGGTTCCTGAGGTGCTGTTCACTGGTTTGCTTTCACGGAGATGGATGCTTCGGTTCGAGTCCCTCTGCTGTCTGGGAGATGTTGCGTGGCACCGTGCGGCAGAAAAGCTGCTGTTTCATGGCGGCTTCCTGATGCGAAGGCAAGCCATGAGATGGTGTTTTAGAGTTTGTACTTGGATGAACCTCAGATTTTGAGAGGTGCACCATGGTGCACCGATCAAACCAACATCCAACTCAGGTCTGCCAAGGCAACGCCGCATTGCGCACCGTACTGTCCAGCCTTTTCTTTGGCATCCCTTGGCTGTCAAAGACCTAGCGCTGACGGGAGCAGTCGAAAGATTGAGTCTTCCTCTGATCATTCTGCCCGGAGCTCCAAATGAGCGAGCATGACTTCGTAAAAAGGTGACTCTACCAAACAAAATGGCAAAGGCAGTCTTGAATCTCTCCTCCACTCTTGAAATAAATCTTGAATTTGCAAAAGTACAGGTGGCCTTTACTTGCATTGGCCACAATCTCCGCAAATCGTCCTGGATATGTTAGTACTGTTAGTGCATCTGTACCACTGCTGTCGAGGCTCCTTGGGAGTCTCACAAGCATCGAATATCTCATGGCAAGAACACCAGGGATGATCTTGCGCGTTCATAGGGTCATTCACGTACGAATCATCACAGCCTCTGGGTATGGAGAAACTGGCGGATGGTGCTGTTCTTGCACTGCGACGGAGCAGGATTGAATCGAGAGGCCTGCAACGTAGAAATCTGAGTAATCAAAGAAGTTAGTTTGCACCTCATCTGATCCCAGATTTGAGCTGAACCAAACACTTGAGCTTGAAAGCGCCTGTGCTGGCCTGGTCAATGACGGAGACAAGCATGCAATCAAGCGTTTCTGTAAAGTAGTCACAGGTCAGGGACGGGGCAGATGGCCCAAACTTACTTGATGACTCTGACTTAGCTCTTGAGTACGTAGTTTTGCTTGATGTTAGGCCTTGTAGCCCCAAAGAAACTGCCGAGACACAGGAAGCATGAGATACTCTGGTGTCAATTATCAACAAGAGCCTCCTGGCGTCTTCCGGGCGGCCTTGCTGAGGTGTTCGAGACACCACGCACTGTAGTGAGAGTCCCTTTTTGTCTTTGGACATGTCTTCTGACTGGTAGCTGACCACATCCTTTTTACAATGGCAATGCTACGCAATGCCAGTCTCTTCGACAGCCAGTTCTGTGATTGCCCCCCCACGAAGCATGTTCAGGCTAATTACAAGTCCAAGCTCTGATAGCAAAGCACGCCCTACTTGGTGAGCAATGTCGAAAACGCTTTTGCTCTTCAACATGCACGCGGGCATGGAGAAACTGGCGGATGGTGCTGTTCTTGCACTGCGACGGAGCAGGATTGAATCGAGAGGCCTGCAACGTAGAAATCTGAGTAATGAAAGAAGTTAGTTTGCACCTCATCTGATCCCAGATTTGAGCTTAACCAAACACGTGAGCTTGAAAGCGCCTTTGCTGGCCTGGTCAATGACGGAGACAAGCATGCAATCAAGCGTTTCTGTAAAGTAGTCACAGGTCAGGGACGGGGCAGATGGCCCAAACTTACTTGATGACTTAGCTCTTGAGTAAGTAGTTTTGCTTGATGTTAGGCCTTGTAGCCCCAAAGAAACTGCCGAGACACAGGAAGCATGAGATACTCTAGTGTCGATTATCAACAAGACCCTCCTGGCGTCCTCCTAGCGGCCTTGCTGAGGTTTTCCAGACGTTAACTGGTGAGCGGTGTCGAAGACCTTTGCACCATGCTGACACATGGGAATCATTTTCGTAGTCAATATACATGAGATTCTGCGAAGTTTGAGTGGAGTGTAAAGCAAAATCATTTCACGCAGCTGCTACACAACACGTACGCAAGGCAAGGATTTTCTCATACAAACATAGTTTGCAAAAGAAGCGGGAAAAGTGGCATTTTCATTGAGGGATTTAACGTCGTTGTCAGGCTGATGGGCCCTCATTTGCCCTGTGCCTGTCACCGAACAATAAAGATGTCCAGGTCCTCTGTTTATTACCAGCCGGTGTTTCATGCAAGCTGGAGGGACTAGAGAGCAACTTGGACACGCCCCAGTTGGTGGATATTTACATTAAATGCTATCATTCATATGTTGCCCTGAGTATAAAGCAGGCAATACTTCATGATTCACCAGTAGCTCGATGTGACATGCGGCTTTTGCATTTCTGACATGAAAGGAGACCTGGCAAAGATTCCAACAGAACATGGAGTGAGCTTCAACAAAGTTGGATTGTCTGGGGTCTCGCTATGCAGAGCTCACCGAATGGCCATCACTCTCCACTTAGGACTCCCTCATAATTGTAACCCGAAACACCAGCCATGCACCCCAACATAGAAAGTACCTGGATTGACGCTTTTTCATGTGCTGATCGACGGATGAGTTTGAGCGCACCTTTCGCCCCAGTCATAGACCATGACTGGGCAGGTTTGAGTGGGCAAAAAAACGCATGAAACAAAACAGAAGGCAATGATAAAACTGTTGCAATCCTGCGCACACGAGTGCTGAGCAGGTCTTTTGGCGCCATTGAGCATTATTGCAATGAAATCTCATGGCAACCAACTGTTGCTATCTTGGAAATGTTCTGCTGATTTCATCAAGGCCTGCTAGCCTTTGACATCTGAATCAATAATCAATCCACACATCCACACTGCACTTCATGCAAGCAACTTTGACCAACTCCCCCGATCTGCCAACTTAGTCGGTTCCTCAAATTAGGAGATTCTGGAGGTATGCAAGGTTTGTTTTGGGGATGGACACCCCTCACATAGGCCTTACAAATACCTCATGTACTGTCAACTAGGTACCTCCAGTTTAGGTTCGACATGACTCCCTGAAATATCCTCTAAAGGATTCATTGTCAGACCGTGGAGAAGCTATCTGTGAGGCACAGATTCTGCAACTCTGCAAGGGCTTTCTTCCCAGCGCCTTTCCATCAAACTTCCCACAGGCATGCTGTTGGAGAAACTGCCGCGGAGTAGTCCATTGAAGACCTTTGAGCACATCGGTTGACAGCTGAGTGGCAGGATCTTCATGTGTTGATCTGGAAACCTTTTGCAGGCAACAGGAAGCCGGCAAACAGACAAGAAGAGCCACACCTCAATGTAAACATCCTGAAGGGGGCAGGGCACGCTCGAGACAGGATTGGAGCTGACACTTTCACTGCATATTCCCTATACAAAAATGCGATCTTTCGGAAAAGTTCTGGTGGTCTGAATTTCAAGGAAAGCAGGCCATTTCTTCAGGTCAGCGCAACAGCTCCACGCATTGATTTCAGGACCCCTCTTCATTCCACAAGGGATCTTACATCCAAGAGTTGAGCCCTCTCAAAAATCAGAATGCACTCTTTCCTTGCCAGGTTGGTCAAGGCACAACGTTCATTACACATCCCAGGGCAGCACTGACTGGGATCCAAGACGGTTCTAGAATCAAACGAGACCAGGAAGAGAGAGTTGCAATCAGAAATGGGAAGTTTGCCAGACATCAAAAAGCCTACCGGGGCGGAAAGCTGTAACGAGATGCTCTTCAGCCGAAGGCAGCAGTTAAGACCAAACATTGACGGAGGCTGGGTCTTCAGCAAGGCACATGGTGAATGCAATACAGCATGTTGGACATGCTCACTTTTGTCACATTGAATTTGCACATGGGTGGCGATTGTCAGCACGGGCTCTGGTGTGTTAAAAACATGAGACACTACAAACACCCTGCCCAGATTCAAATCACCAACACCGCTGAGTCCGTGCCACTCCACCAAATTGCAAAGGTGAAAAGACCTGCTTACTTTCTTCATCCTAAATTGTGGGTTTGACTGAACATGTCCAAACTTGTTTGTGCATCCGTCCAGCTTTGACCGGATCAATCTCAAGGCGCTCCAGTTCTGCCGGAACACTGGCAGCTGGCAGCCGCAGAAGCGATCCACTTGCCCGCAATTCAAAGCATCAAACACCTACCGAACTGCACTTTGGCCAAAACCAAAATGTGGACATGTATTGTGGTTGCATTGGTGTGCTTCGGAAAACACCTGTTTGATGGCTACCTTCGCAGCAACTCACGCTTAGGACATCTTAGGACAACTGCCTGCTCTTAGGTTCACGGAAGGACTGGAAGGGCCTAGCATATCCAGGGGCCAAAGCATGAAGATGCCAATGGTTTTAAATGGCAGAAGGGCGCTCGCATAGTCCAGCTGTCAAGGAAAGCACCCCATCTCTTCAGCAAGAGACAGGTTGGATGCAATTTAGCATGTTGGACATGCTCACTTTTGTCACATTGAATTTGCACATGGGTGGCGATTGTCAGCACGGGCTCTGGTGTGTTAAAAACATGAGACACTACAAACACCCTGCACAAATTCAAATCACCAACACCGCTGAGTCCGTGCCACTCCACCAAATTGCAAAGGTGAAAAGACCTGCTTACTTTCTTCATCCTAAATTGTGGGTTTGACTGGACATGTCCAAACTTGTTTGCGCATCCGTCCAGCTTTGACCGGATCAATCTCAAGGCGCTCCAGTTCTGCCGGAACACTGGCAGCTGGCAGCCGCAGAAGCGATCCACTTGCCCGCAATTCAAAGCATCAAACACCTACCGAACTGCACTTTGGCCAAAACAAAATGCGAACATGTATTGTGGTTGCATTGGTGTGCTTCGGAAAACACCTGTTCGATGGCTACCTTCGCAGCAACTCATGCTTAGGACATCTTAGGACAACTGCCTGCTCTTAGATTCACGGAAGGACGGGCAGGGCGCAGGCCTGTGGCTAAAGGCTTTCATCTTTCCTCATCAGGCTGAATAACCATATCTCAAGGCTTGGCGATGCCCATTGTTTGAAAATGGCAGAAAGCCCATCCTATCGTCTGACTGTCAAGGGAAAGCAGGCCATTTCTTCAGGTCAGCGCAACAGCTCCACTTCCACGCATTGATTTCAGGACCCCTCTTCATTCCACAAGGGATCTTACATCCAAGAGTTGAGCCCTCTCAAAAATCAGAATGCACTCTTTCCTTGCCAGATTGGTCAAGGCACAACGTTCATTACACATCCCAGGGCAGCACTGACTGGGATCCAAGACAGTTCTAGAATCAAACGAGACCAGGAAGAGAGAGTTGCAATCAGAAATGGGAAGTTTGCCAGACATCAAAAAGCCTACCGGGGCGGAAAGCTGTAACGAGATGCTCTTCAGCCGAAGGCAGCAGTTAAGACCAAACATTGACGGAGGCTGGGTCTTCAGCAAGGCACATGGTGAATGCAATACAGCATGTTGGACATGCTCACTTTTGTCACCTTGAATTGAATTTGCACATGGGTGGCGATTGTCAGCACGGGCTCTGGTGTGTTAAAAACATGAGACACTACAAACACCCTGCCCAGATTCAAATCACCAACACCGCTGAGTCCGTGCCACTCCACCAAATTGCAAAGGTGAAAAGACCTGCTTACTTTCTTCATCCTAAATTGTGGGTTTGACTGAACATGTCCAAACTTGTTTGTGCATCCGTCCAGCTTTGACCGGATCAATCTCAAGGCGCTCCAGTTCTGCCGGAACACTGGCAGCTGGCAGCCGCAGAAGCGATCCACTTGCCCGCAATTCAAAGCATCAAACACCTACCGAACTGCACTTTGGCCAAAACCAAAATGCGAACATGTATTGTGGTTGCATTGGTGTGCTTCGGAAAACACCTGTTCGATGGCTACCTTCGCAGCAACTCATGCTTAGGACATCTTAGGACAACTGCCTGCTCTTAGATTCACGGAAGGACGGGCAGGGCGCAGGCCTGTGGCTAAAGGCTTTCATCTTTCCTCATCAGGCTGAATAACCATATCTCAAAGCTTGGCGATGCCCATTGTTTGAAAATGGCAGAAAGCCCATCCTATCGTCTGATTGTCGAGGGAAAGCAGGCCATGTCTTCAGGTCAGCGCAACAGCTCCACGCATTGATTTCAGGACCTCTCTTCATTCCACAAGGGATCTTACATCCAAGAGTAGAGCCCTCTCAAAAATCAGAATGCACTCTTTCCTTGCCAGGTTGGTCAAGGCACAACATTCATTACATATCCCAGGGCAGCACTGACTGGGATCCAAGACGGTTCTAGAATCAAACGAGACCAGGAAGAGAGAGTTGCAATCAGAAATGGGAAGTTTGCCAGACATCAAAAAGCCTACCGGGGCGGAAAGCTGTAACGAGATGCTCTTCAGCCGAAGAAAGCAGTTAAGACCAAACATTGACGGAGGCTGGGTCTTCAGCAAGGCACATGGTGAATGCAATACAGCATGTTGGACATGCTCACTTTTGTCACATTGAATTTGCACATGGGTGGCGATTGTCAGCACGGGCTCTGGTGTGCTAAAAACATGAGACACTACAAACACCCTGCCCAGATTCAAATCACCAACACCGCTGAGTCCGTGCCACTCCACCAAATTGCAAAGGTGAAAAGACCTGCTTACTTTCTTCATCCTAAATTGTGGGTTTGACTGAACATGTCCAAACTTGTTTGCGCATCCGTCCAGCTTTGACCGGATCAATCTCAAGGCGCTCCAGTTCTGCCGGAACACTTCAGCTGCAGCTGCAGAGGCGATGGACTTGCCCGCAATTCAAAGCATCAAACACCTACCGAAGCTCACCGAAGCACACTTGGATCAAACCAGAATGGGGAGATGTGTCCTGATTTCACGGGTGTGCTCCGGAAAACACCTGTTCGATGGCTACCTTCGCAGCAACTCATGCTTAGGACATCTTAGGACAACTGCCTGCTCTTAGATTCACGGAAGGACGGGCAGGGCGCAGGCCTGTGGCTAAAGGCTTTCATCTTTCCTCATCAGGCTGAATAACCATATCTCAAAGCTTGGCGATGCCCATTGTTTGAAAATGGCAGAAAGCCCATCCTATCGTCTGACTGTCAAGGGAAAGCAAGCCATGTCTTCAGGTCAGCGCAACAGCTCCACGCATTGATTTCAGGACCTCTCTTCATTCCACAAGGGATCTTACATCCAAGAGTTGAGCCCTCTCAAAAATCAGAATGCACTCTTTCCTTGCCAGATTGGTCAAGGCACAACATTCATTACATATCCCAGGGCAGCACTGACTGGGATCCAAGACGGTTCTAGAATCAAACGAGACCAGGAAGAGAGAGTTGCAATCAGAAATGGGAAGTTTGCCAGACATCAAAAAGCCTACCGGGGCGGAAAGCTGTAACGAGATGCTCTTCAGCCGAAGGCCGCCTTTGGAGCCATGCAATACAGCATGTTGGACATGCTCACTTTTGTCACATTGAATTTGCACATGGGTGGCGATTGTCAGCACGGGCTCTGGTGTGTTAAAAACATGAGACACTACAAACACCCTGCCCAGATTCAAATCACCAACACCGCTGAGTCCGTGCCACTCCACCAAATTGCAAAGGTGAAAAGACCTGCTTACTTTCTTCATCCTAAATTGTGGGTTTGACTGAACATGTCCAAACTTGTTTGTGCATCCGTCCAGCTTTGACCGGATCAATCTCAAGGCGCTCCAGTTCTGCCGGAACACTGGCAGCTGGCAGCCGCAGAAGCGATCCACTTGCCCGCAATTCAAAGCATCAAACACCTACCGAACTGCACTTTGGCCAAAACAAAATGCGAACATGTATTGTGGTTGCATTGGTGTGCTTCGGAAAACACTGGGTCGATGGCGCCCTTCCCAGCACCTCATTCAGGAGTAGTTTGAGGGCAATTTGCAAAAGCACCTTCTTCCACAACTGTTGCGGAGTAACTTTCTGATTTACCTTTCAGCGGTGAGCTTTGCTGAAGATGTTCCTCCCTGTTTCCGGCAAAAATATCAGGACACATTACCACCAAAGACCTGCAGATGTTTATTTTCACAACTTCTTTTTTGCGGAGGGTCAGGAGACGACATCCATTAATCTTGATTTCTGGGTCATCACCATCCCCTTGTGCAAGGGAACTTGCAACAGGGTGCAATTGCCGCCATGTCCTTTGAAACCATCATGTCTACCAGTTTCTTGCCGTGTTCTTAAGTACAATTTGCCCTCTTGACCTACGGCCAACATCAGGAGCACAAAGAAAAGAGGCTTCGCATTCAAAAAATATGCTTGACACAAAGGTTGTGCAAACATCAGGCACTACAAACCGCCTCCGCAGATTACAATCACCAATACTGCTGAATTCTAGCCACTCGACAAATGGCAAAGGTGAAAAGACCTGCTTACTTTCTTCATCCTAAATTGTGGGTTTGACTGAACATGTCCAAACTTGTTTGCGCATCCGTCCAGCTTTGACCGGATCAATCTCAAGGCGCTCCAGTTCTGCCGGAACACTGGCAGCTGGCAGCCGCAGAAGCGATCCACTTGCTCGCAATTCAAAGCATCAAACACCTACCGAACTGCACTTTGGCCAAACCAAAATGCGAACATGTATTGTGGTTGCATTGGTGTGCTTCGGAAAACACCTGTTCGATGGCTACCTTCGCAGCAACTCATGCTTAGGACATCTTAGGACAACTGCCTGCTCTTCGATTCACAGAAGGACTGGAAGGGCCTAGCATATCCAAGGGCCAAAGCATGAAGATGCCAATGGTTTTAAATGGCAGAGGGGCGCTCGCGTAGTCCAGCTGTCAAGGAAAGCACCCCATCTCTTCAGCAAGAGACAGGTTGGATGCAATTTAGCATGTTGGACATGCTCACTCTTGTAATCACCATTAAAAATCCATGAAAAATCACCATTCACAAGGTTCAATCAGCACTGTCATTTTGCATCGGCACATGGGTGGCGATTGTCAGCACTGGCTCTGGTGTCTTGCAAACATGAGACGCTACAAACACCCTTTCATCTTTCCTCATCAGGCTTAATAACCATATCTCAAAGCTTGACGATGCCCATGTGGGCACTTGGACATGCTCATGTTTGGCACTTTGCATTGGCAAATGGAGCGGGTTTGTCACCCAAATTGTGGGAGCTGAACTTGTTTGAACACGTCCAAAAATTGTTCTATCTTGCCGTGCCCTTCCTCCAGTTTGCTCTCTTGATCAACAAACATCACAAGCACAAATTTTCAAAGAAGAGAGGTTTCGCTTTCAAAAGTTTTGCTAGACACCAAGGGAATGCACTGCCTACAAAGAATTGACGACGAACATGCAGGGTTCATCAGGAATGTGCAACCATTGCGCAACGATGAGATCATGAATGAGCTGTGTTGAAAAGGTCTCTCATTTACTGCAGTTGTGTCATTTTGCCTCCACCACACCATTCACAGCGATTTTGGGACTGCAGCGCCTGCTTACGTGCATGCATTACCCGCTCCGGTGTGTTGCAAACATGAGACAATATAAATATATACCCTCTCCAGATTCAAATCAGCAATGTCACGGTATCCTTGCCCCTCCACGAAATGGCAAAGGTGAAAAGACCTGCATACTTCTTCATCCCAACTTAGCTGAATTGAACATGTCCAAAAATTGGTTCTACCTCTGTCCAGCTTTGCGCAAGGAAAAACGTGCAACAGGGTGCAATTGCCGCCATGTCCTTTGAAACCATCATGTCTAATTACCAGTTTCTTGCCGTGTCCTTAAGTACAATTTGCCCTCTTGACCTACGGCCAACATCAGGAGCACAAAGAAAAGAGGCTTCGCATTCAAAAAATATGCTTGACACAAAGGTTGTGCAAACATCAGGCACTACAAACCGCCTCCGCAGATTCAAATCACCAATACTGCTGAATTCTAGCCACTCGACAAATGGCAAAGGTGAAAAGACCTGCTTACTTTCTTCATCCTAAATTGCGGGTTTGACTGAACATGTCCAAACTTGTTTGCGCATCCGTCCAGCTTTGACCGGATCAATCTCAAGGCGCTCCAGTTCTGCCGGAACACTGGCAGCTGGCAGCCGCAGAAGCGATCCACTTGCCCGCAATTCAAAGCATCAAACACCTACCGAACTGCACTTTGGCCAAAACCAAAATGCGAACATGTCTTGTGGTTGCATTGGTGTGCTTCGGAAAACACCTGTTCGATGGCTACCTTCGCAGCAACTCATGCTTAGGACATCTTAGGATCAACACCTACCGAACTGCACTTTGGCCAAACCAAAATGCGAACATGTATTGTGGTTGCATTGGTGTGCTTCGGTAAACACTGGGTCGATGGCGCCCTTCCCAGCACCTCATTCAGGAGTAGTTTGAGGGCAGTTTGGAGTAACTTTCTTATTTACCTTTCAGCGGTGAGCTTTGCTGAAGATGTTCCTCCCTGTTTCCGGCAAAAATATCAGGACACATTACCACCAAAGACCTGCAGATGTTTATTTTCACAACTTCTTTTTTGCGGAGGGTCAGGAGACGTCAAACAGGGATGTGAATCATTGTGCATCAACAGGTCTGGGGCAAAGGGCTTAATCTTTCCTGCAAGTCTTCAGAACTCAGGACCAAACATGACGGCACTCATTGTTTGGAATGGCAGTCTTTCCACCTTCCCATAGCAAGAAGGGTGCACTGCACAGGTTGACGAGACATGTGAGGAACACGCAGGCGCTAGTTTCACTTTGTCTCAGCATTTGGCTAGTCCACTGCCTGCCTGCGATCATCCGCTCACCAAAGAGTTGATGGAGTGGCTAATGTTGCACTAGGGCAGATTGATTTAGTTGCTTCTCAAAATGTTGTTTCCTTCATGGAGCTTTTTGTTGCTTTTGCTTTGCAGCGTCCTGGCAGAAGGCCTTGGCATTTGATCACTGTAGGTCAGGACGCTTCGGACTATCTTCAGCTTTGACTATTGCTGCTGAATTCAATCTTCAAATCGGACGCTCGTGCAGCACATGTTGCATCTGTGCAAAGAAGCCTTGATAGATTGCCATGTCAATCTCGGTCATGCTCAAGTTTCTGTACCACTTCCTTGCATTTGTGTGTGGGTGGCCCCTGGACATTGAGAAGCTGCTCTTAAAGTCCATCCCGTCGTTTGTGGGTTTGCAGGCCTTGTCCTGGCCATAGCAGCCATAGCATCGCTTTTTGTGAATGACAAAGCCTCTGACAGAAAGCTGTTCAGCAAACGAACCTCTGGACACCTCTGCCAAAACTACGGATTTGTGATGCGGAAAAAGTAAGTAGTCACAACTTCTTTTATGGCTCCCAGTTTCTTGCCGTGCCCTGAACTACAATGTGCTCTCTTGACCTACGGTCAACATCAGGAGCAAAAAGAAGAGAGGTTTCGCTTTCAAATGTTCTGCTAGACACCAAGGGAATGCACTGCCTACAAAGAATTGACGACGAACATGCAGGGTTCATCAGGAATGTGCAACCATTGCGCAACGATGAGATCATGAATGAGCTGTGTTGAAAGGGTCTCTCATTTACTGCAGTCGTGTCATTTTGCCTCCACCACACCATTCACAGCGATTTTGGGACTGCAGCGCCTGCTTACGTGCATGTCGCAAAAGCTTTCGCCAAAGGCTTTTGCGAGCTTGCGCGCACCAAGGTTTTGTTTCCACAAATATCTATATGACCAGGGTATTTGCGTGGCTCAAATAAGACAGGCTTTGGCCAGTGCTAATAAGCTAAAAGCTTGAATCTGAGCATGTATTGGACGAGTGATTGCTGCTTGTGTATTCCACGATCGGCTGCTCAAGCACTTAAGCACTTCTGACATGCCGGATCCCTCCATGCAGGTCCACAGCTACGGCTATAATTCAAAATGAATGCATCTTTCACACTATCTGAAAGCCATGCTATTGCAATCACTCCTTATGTGAGATCTGATGAAACCAATTCATTAATTTGGTTCTCTGGTGTCCACTTTCTATCGCTGCAAGCTAACAGAAAGTTTCCCAATTTCTTTCCTGGTTGCCTACACGCGCATGTTCAGTCAATGCTCCTTCCTTACCAAAGTGCACTGGAAAATGCAACGGCAGCAAACCCAGCTTCCGTTCAAGCAACTGCTGCGTCAGCGCCATGCTAGATGGTTTCAGCTCTATCATGGCATCAAAAGGCATCGCGTACCAGCGAAGTGTAATGTCTGCGAATGAGCAAAATGACAAAACAATAGAAAACACCTGGCTAACTTTCGATCAACACTTGGACTACCGATTCGCTTTTCATTCGGAGATTTATCAAAGTCTGATCTTGTTAAATGATATAGATGCAGTTTTCGCTGACGCTTTGTTGTCATCAACACTTTTGTTTGATAAAGCATCGTTGAGCCACAAACGTGCACGTGACATGCAGAACATTATCAAAGAAAAAGTACTGAAACAAGTGAAGGCAGCGGCTGAGTAGTGGCTAACATGACATGGACTACCAAATTGCAAAAAATGACCAATTGACTCCTTGGTCCCCCGGACCACACACACAATAGAAGAACTGGCACAAGTCAATCTGGTTTTCTGCCGCTCCCCCAAAATGACAAATGTTTTGTACACAAAGCCTAGATACAGCTCAATGTGTTCGCGTATTTGTTTTGGTTCTTGTGTCTCCTTTTTTCTCCTGTCGTTCATTGCAACTTTCCTCACCATGTTGAAAAAAAACACAATCTTAGACGACAGACTGCCCAGCCCCCAGGCCATTGACTCCATTGGCACAAGGGATGAAGAACCTTCAACCTTCCAGAAATAGATCAGTTTGTTCCGAACACTTTCCTAATTCCACTTCCTCTGCAATTTGACTGCTTCCACGGAACAGATTCTGTTCATTTCTGGGAGATGCTGGGGTTGTAGCATGTTGTGGCTACCAAGTGACAGGACCTCAAGGATCTGCAAAGCGACAGGATGGAAGCGATTGGTGGACCCTCTGGGTTCATCTGGGTTCGTCTGGGTTACGCCCATTGATGGTTCTATCTTATTTCGAAAGGGAAGTACTGATTGCACGGAGCAATTGTCATTTTTGGTCAAATCTGCGTGTCCCAGAAAGTTCCAATGTTGAGCACAACGTCCCAGAGAAAGAAGCTGAATGATGCCGATTGGGCTTGCTTCAGAAAATCATTTTACACTTTTTCAGGCTTGCAGGAAAAACAGAAACATATTGCAAATCCATTTTCTGTCGGCTGATCTTCCAAAAACACATGTTGCGATCTCCAACCAAAAAACCTACTGCTGATAACGAAAGTGCTGATGGAAGCAGCGATTTGGAAGATCGGCTCACCGACTAAGGCCCAGCATAGGGTCACTTTGCGGCACCTGGCAAGGCACAGAAATCGTTGGTGTTGGAGAGATATTGAATGGCCATGCTCCTGAAACTTCAAAAAACAATCTCACAATATCTCCCATTCTGGGACTTGCCAGGGAATTTACTCCAGAAAACACATCATGACCGTTCTGAAACAAGTGTTTCCACTGCAAGGTGCCTTGCATCTTGATTGGTTCCATAAAAAAACTCCAACATTTGCCCATTCTGTGGCCCAGTTAAAGTGGCGGCCTTTCGATGCAGCAACATAGGCATCCAGCGTCTTGATGGCACCGTTCCCCAAGGCGGCCTGGACTGGATCTCTCCTGGAAAATCAGCCCCAACCTGCAAGGTGGTGCCCCAGTTCGTTAGCTAAGTTGGTGAACATAACTCCCATTTCACTATGGTTTATGGCAGATATAGCTATAGTTTTCATGGGGTTTATAAACCAACAAACATCACTGGGGGGCACCATCCTGTGTCCTTCTAATCCATCCTTGATGTAAGCAACTCTAGTCACTAGATGTTGCTACCGTTGGATGAAAAATTGGTCCAAAATTGAATCCAGGCACCCTCCACTCAGTGCCTTGGCCACTTCTGTTCCTGCTTTGAAGTCTGGAACCTGCAAACTCTGGACTGTTGGAACACAGCAGATTCTACCAATTGGATTAAAAAATTGCCATGGTAAACATCACACAGTTGGGAAACCCCACATTGAAAACACATCGAAGCCTTCATCGAAGCGATAGTCAAATTCCACAGCACTGTAGCAAGGCTTGCAGCGTGCCCCTTTTCTGCTTCAATTTCTTCGCGGAGAGGCGGAGAGGCGGAGAGAGACATTGACGGTTTAACGGACATCGGGAAATCGATCATGTGACGAACATCGCCTTAAAAGATCTAAGACCCAAGGCTTCACGTGGGCTCGCCACCCGACAGATTGCAACATTCTGCAACCACTCCAGTGAGATGATGCTGCACGGGAATCCACTGGCTACAATTTGCAAGCAGCTTCAGGCCAGGCACTTGTGAAATAAGGGTATCAATCATTTTCTTCAGCTGAAGGACACTAACATAGTGGAGATGCTATCATTTTTGACAGGCTCTCCTGTTCTATTCATAGAATTTCGAAGTTAGGTCTGCCATCTGAAAAATTGGAGGCAAGCTGCATGGAGACATTTACAAGACATTTACATTGCGTTTTGGCCGCATCCTGTGTATCCCTCGGACCTTCGTCTCAGCCTGAAAACAGGTGACACAGGTGGCCTTAACTTTGTCGTGTCTCATCCACATCATAGACCAATGTCATGAATGACATGACCTCGTTGGGCAGCAGGTCCTGAAAGCGGGCAAAGCGGGCCAAACACCATGGCAGTCCGGATTTGAGGATCACATCAATAAATCATTGAAAGTGATGGATATCAAAAACATCTGGATCCCGTTGACCAACAAGTAGTATATTTTGGAAGTTGGAATTCTTGGTAGAAAATGTGCAGTGTGCTCACCAAAGCTGAGCAAAGTCTGTCACGGTGTGATTGGCGCAGCTAAATGAACAGTACCTGACCCATACATTTTTTTGATCTGCGCACACTAGACAAGAATGGATCTTTTAAGTGATCCGTCGGGAACTGAGTCCTCAAACGTGCATTTAGATTAGTTACTTAGATACAATTATAGATACATATAACTACGGTGGCCACCAGCTGCGACTTAAATGCGCCCAGGTGCACCACCGAAGTCCTGCGGGTACGTTTACACGGGTCCCGGGGAGGTGTCTTCGTTGGTCACCGACCCCCCCCGGGACCCCGGTGGCCCCCCCGCATTGAGATGTATCACATTAAGATGAAGTTTTACGTCTGTACAGACGTGCCACACACACACCCTGCCTTTGGCAGGACTGTGCCCAGAAAAATGAAGTGAAGATGAGGATGACGGGGCAAAGATGAAGGTGAGATGAACATGAAAATGAGATGAAAGTTACTTAACCAAACGCGAAGAGGGGAACGCAAAAGAAGAGGGAGAGAGAGAACACACACCAACACACCTAGCCCGAAACGGGCAAACCCTGAAAGGGCAAGGAAAAAGAAAAGCGGAGGGCTGACGGACACGGAACAAGACCAGCGGAGGGGGGGGAAGACGGAAGCGCCTGAACCAACCTGACAAAGCGAAAACCTACATCAACCTCAGCACACAAGGGGCCCGACCTACCTGGGGACGGAAGAACGCATGAGATAGGGGACCAATGGGGGACTAGTTCGTGAACAAAGAAACAAAACTTCACAAGGACTCAGTTCAATATCCTAGAGAGGTCGTGCGTTATTCCCTTGCCGGGACGGTAGTCAGGCCAGCCACGAGGGCAAAAACGGCTGTTCAAGTTCCATCGAATTAGATGCACAAAATTGTTCAACCTCATCAAAAACCATCAAAAGAAGAAAGACCACACCGAAAGACGTGGACCTGCCTGTAGTATCATTGATGTTGCATGTTGTTGTGAAACAACTCAAGCTGCGGTAAAAACGGAGTTTGTGATTGTTCAGCACATCATTCCTGTGGCAGAAACGCATTGCCAGGTAGCACAAAGGACGGCAGGAGCGGCAGGACATCACAAAATGGCTGAGAAACGGAAAGGCCATCTGTTTCACTTTACTTAAACGAATTACTAATTCAAGAGTGTCAATTCGGAAATCAACTCGTCAACAGTCTCCCTAAGCAGGGATGCCTCCAATGGCTCCATGGCACCATGTCGGAGCCACCATGGACCATGGATGTTACACTAGACAAGAATGGATCTTTTAAGTGATCCGTCAGGAACTGAGTCCTCAAACGTGCATTTAGATTAGTTACCTAGATACAATTATATAATTATATATATATATAATTATATAGGACTACGGTGGCCACCAGCTGCGACTTAAATGCGCCCAGGTGCACCACCGAAGTCCTGCGGGTACTTTTACACGGGTCCCGGGGAGGTGTCTTCGTTGGTCACCGACCCCCCGGGACCCCAGTGACCCCCCGCATTAAGATGTATTATATCAAGATGAAGTTTTAGTGTACAGACGTGCCCCCCACACACACACACAGACACACACACACACAGACACACACACACACACCACCCACACACACACACTAGACAAGAATGGATCATTATATGATCCGGCAGGAACTGAATCCTGAAACATGCAAACCAGCCTAGATTATTAGATGAATAAAAGAGCCACATGAGGTACTTCTCGCAAACGATGTAGGGCATCCGAAATTGTCAAACGTAGTCATAACCAGATTCCATAGAGTTTTGACCAGCATGTGGAAATCCAAAATAATGTTTCGGCGATTGTTTCCCAAAATAACCCATAGTTCGTCGGCGACAGGTCTCGGCGAAAATAAGTCAAAAAACATAATACTGTCGGCGATATGGTTTCGGCGAAAATCTGAGGAAGGTTCTGATGCATGCAATACAGATTGTGGCAACCGTGTAGATTCGAAACAACGCAGTGTAACAGCTTGATCAACAGTTGAAACCAAATTTTGCAGGTACACAGAGTTGATCAGACTCTGCTTCCAGCACAAGTGGATAGCTTCGTTGGGTGCAGTCTCCACTGTGCTCTGCACCCCCCTGCAAATTAGTGAAAACCAATCAGAAGTTTTACATCTGTTCAGATGGTACACACACACACACCTCGCATGTAGCGAGGTCGGTTTTTTGGAAGAACTTCGCTGGCGGAATCGGCAAGACACCAGTGAAAGTGAACCTGTAATAACCTAATGTACAAAAGGGCGGTCACTTCAGTCAGAAGAGGAATTCGGAGCTTGTAGAAGGACTTCCATAGCATCGTGGAAGCTCATGCGTTCAACCATCGCCCAAGTCTGATCGAATTCCCCCGATGCCGTAGCAGCCTTCAAGGTGTCAGATAGATCTTTGGCTAATTCATGGATCCGGGTGGTCAGCCTTGGTTCATCTCCAGGAGATGTCGTCTCAATGGGCACATTGTGAAAAGGATGGTGTCCATGTACAAGGGGAATCTCAAAATGATGTCGCCAATAGTCCGCTGTGCGCAGGGACCACTCCCAGTTGCCGGAGAGACCATAGAAATAGTGTTCAGGGTCACGACATCGGGAATGCCCTAACAAAGGAATTTCTTCAATGAATAGCTCCCTGGTGTTGTTGGAGTGGGTAAAGACCTTGAATTGGATCTGGTGAACCACGCGAGAAGAGAACTGAACACGATGGAAGTAGTTGTGTGTAGAACTTGAGTCTGTCGGAAATGGAACGCCAGGAGGTGCTGGTCCTGAATATGTATCAGAATGGGCCAGTGTACCCGTAGCAGGTGCCGTACTGTCAGTTACCAAAGGTGCCGGAGTAGGGTTGGTCGTAGTGTCGGGAGCTCCTGAGTGACATAGTGCAGAAGTCGAGGCGTCTGGTACTTGAACTGGGTCGGTAGGAGCGAGTCCACGAGTAGAGTTCGCAGGCCAAGACAAGCCCGCCACGGTCGCGTCTCGTTTGTGTTCCATGGGTGAAACTGTCACAAATACGAGAAATAGTGCAACAACGGCTGAAGCATCAAGAATTGCAGAAGAAAGCCAATCCCGAAATTGATAATATTCACGAAAATGAAAAAAGTGAAATCCAGTCCTCAATCAAGTGGGTCAGTTGCGACGGAGAAGCCACAGCTCCAAGTCAAATAAAATAGAAATCGAAAAATCCTTTGTGTTAGTGGGGTGTCAAGGAGGAATTGAAAACCCTGTAGCATGGTCTTTTTTTGGCCGGCTAGTGCATCAGGGCAGGATCACACCGGAGCTAATTTTGTAGCATTTCAAGCGTAGTACGAAAGGCTGTCTGGTACCCGGGATGAGGAAAGAGGATTCGCGGGAATTGTACTGCCGAAGTCGCCACTCAGGTCGGTATGCCTCCAAAAGCTGCAAGACCGTCATATCATTGGAAACTTGGAATGTATCACCGTCCAAGTCGCAAAAGCGAAACTCCAGGTTCGAGGGGTCAATTTGGATGTCCCATTGGGACCTCAATCTTTGGAGATACAAAAGCGGAGTTCGGCAATTGGGATGAGGCCGGCTTCAACTGGTTCCATCTGACGTGACCAGGTAAACAAAGCTGCAAGTTCAAAGCCACTGACATGTCTAAAATTGGAGTTCACCAGAGCCATGTAGTGTTCACGGTCAGGTTCGCTTCGGTGAGTCAATGCCTGTAAGGGAGAGAAGTCAACCAAGATAAGGACAGGTCTGTTTGGAGGAGGGTTCACATCACCAGGGAGGCCTCGATGTCCAGCAATCCACCCAACGGTTCGTGTACCAAGCGGTGTCTCAATCGTAGATGTGCGCGATATGGATTGGGTCGAGAAGAACGAGCCATTGCGTCGAATGTGAAGTATCGAGGATAAAGCGCAAAGCCCAAGCTGCAAAATGGGTTGGAATAGCCACAGGAACAAGCACAAAGTGTTAGAAATAAAAGAGAAACGGTGTACCTAGTAAATGGTCACACAAAGAGACGATGAATCACAGGTCTTTTTTCCGCCGACAAATAATGTGGTATATTACACACTTGAATCCGACATATCCATCGGGTCAATATCGTTCGCATCCAACGGACCATGTACTTGTTGAGGAAGGACAGCGGGGCGAGTGAGATATACAGTACGTTGTAGTGTTGCCGGTGGGGAAGACGGTGGTGTAGACCGCCGAGGTGGCCAATATAAAGAGGTAGTGGTTCCTTGAGAATGGTGTTGGGCGGAGCGTCCCCAGCATGACTGTAAAATATGGAGGTGGTCCGGTATCGCTTCGTACGGCTGTGAGACATGGACGTTGGAGTGTTCAGGGTGTGGTAAAACGGGAACAGTAGTTGCCGTAGGGGAGGAGGATGATGGTTGAATTGGTACATCATAGTATCTGCGCCAATGGTTAGCTGTAGTGCGCAAGGTTGCCTGGTCGTTGGTGAGGTGCATGTTCTCCAGGAATGTTTCCACTGGTTTCCACGTTTCAAGACCATCAAGTGTCCTTTCCACGATCCAAAGTTCATCTGAACGGTTAGACAAAGGATAGCTCAGCTTCTTGATGAAGACGGAGTGGACAGTGGTAGAGGTCGGAATCATTCTCGCTGCACGAGGAATATAGGATGCCGAGGGGGGATCATCCGGTGGCAAGTGTGAGGCAAGGCCATGTATGGATGTAGGTGGTAAACCGTGCGAGACCAATCGAGCAGGATCATCCGTGTTGGAGGTCATCATGTACGATCAAAAGAATATGATAGCGGGAAATACTAAACTGAAGCCAAAAGGCCGTGGGGAAGGTCAATGATGAAGGAATAAATAACGAATATCACCCACTGGAAAACGAGAAAAGGATGACACAAGGGAAAATGGTGGACATCACAACGAATGTTGGTCTTTTTCCTCATAGACGTGAGCCGTGTCAAGATCCATCAAGACAGCTAATCACTCAGCGGCTTTAGTGTATCGGGTGGCCGTGACGAATGGATGTCCACGGGGAATCACTTGAACATGTACAGCAAAGCCAGTGTCTTGTGCATCTGGATGTGGTGTCAGCAGCAACGGAGAACACTCGCGGGTCGTGAAGGCATCGAGATGTTGATGAGTTTTCCATCTCGGGTAGAACCAATTCAAAACATCCAGAAGAGAATGAGGAAGGTCGTCAAGCATCTGAGCTCCTTGATCGGTGTCAATCATCATGTAGAACTCCGACGCTGGTAGGTGTATGGACCAGCGTTGTAGCAGTGTGTCGGTGACTACGGTTTTGAGGTCTGAAACGAAATGACTGCGAGCATAGTCCGGGTAGATGACCTTGAACGTCTGGAACAAGCTGTCATAGGTGGCCGTAGGAAGGTTGCCCGCGACATTGGGGGTCAAGATGTTGTAATAAGGGTTGCGTACGGCCAGTTGTTGCATCGGCTTCAGGTCCAACTGGAAAATAACCGGTCGGTGAGGTGTCGGAGGCGAAGACCGGTTGGGTGGGTGCCGGAATGACGTAGAGCCCATAGCGGAAGATGACGTCCTGGTTGGAGAGCGTGAGCGTCGTGTAGGTGAGATCCTCTCGTGGGACATAGCTCGCTGTTGGCAATAGCGGTCCAGGTGAACGCGGAGAGACATAATAAATGGCTGGCGGGTTGTGTGATACGACGTGTCAGAATTCAATGGGACAACAGCGTCCATGGTTCTGAAGATAAACAAGAAGAAAATTCCCAAAATGAAGGCCAACGGGTTGGTGAAACAGTAATACCGTACCGCAACGTACCTTTTCCTTGTGATTCGCATATGTCAATGGTCAGCCAAGTTGGTCTTTGATCTTATTCCACATAGAGCGAACATCTTCTTCAGACTTGCCCATCTTGGTCGAGATCACCTTCCATGAAAATCGAGATTTTTCGTCAACCTTCAGAGTGCGTAGTTTCTGTTTGTCTTCAGAGGTCCAGAGTGATAATGGGCTCGAGGAGCGGGATCGGGATTGGTCACGGCGGCGACGACGCTTGGCAGGAGCCTTTGGAGCAGATTTGGCTTTCTGTTTGCGACTTGGCGGTGATGGTGTTCTAGTAGAAAGCTTCGAAGGTGCAGGTAAAACATCAGGAGGCGGAGCAGCAACATGTTGGTGCGGCTCGGGAAGATGGGTTTCCACCAGTTCATCCATAAGTGTCTCTTCTTCTTCCAGATCCGGCGATGGGATGGGGCATTGTCAATGAAGGCATTGGTCTGGTCCGAATAGTGTGGTCGTAGGCCATCAGGTTGATTCCATACGTCTGTACTGGGAAGAGGAGTAGGTTCAATGTTGGGAATGAGAGTGGGTGGTAGTAGCGCCATTGCTCGATGTAGTAGAAGGTAAGCATGGTGAACATCATGAAGAAATTGAAGAAACACTGGTTCTTGGATCGGAATTGACGTCGTAGGAGACGAGGAAGCCATGACAATGCGTCGAGTATGGGCCAACAGGTAAATGGAGCCGAGTTTGAGGGTAAGCCTGCTGGAAAAGCACTGTTCCGTGATCAAATAGATGCAAATAAGGTCCAAAGGGGTGAGACTTTCAGCAAGGTGTGAGCAGTGAAACGTAAGCGTCAGCGGCAAGACAGTTCAGGATTTTACCACAATAAGGAAACGTGTAAATATTGACGAATCGGCTTGGCAGCAGCGAAGAGATCGGACTCGGCGAAACCGGCTGATCTGTACAAACGATGCAATGCGGCAAAACCTCGTGTCCGTTCATGTGTGGGGTGCGCACATTTGGCGACCAGAAATAATCGTGAAACAAAGCCTGAAAGTTGGACGGCCAAAGGTGATGCGGAGAATGGCGCCATGACCTGGTTGAAGTCGCGTGGAGGGCTGTAGCGGAGGGCAAAAGGCTCGAACTCGATGCAAAAGCCCAAGAACTCCTGGTCCGGTTCAGTTTCCAAAATGATAGGATGGCCGTAGAACTCCGGGTGGAGGAAATTGGCGAAGCAAATTTCGTAGTCCCAGCTGGGGTCCGACAAGCACAATCTGTTGTCCACATAGCGAAGGAGGCGAGCTGTAAGATCCATGTTGCTAAGGGTGGTACGGTAAGTTTTGTACCAGATTTCTTCGGACAGTGCGACAACCATCATGCACAAAGCTGGACTCAGCGGGGAGCCCATAGGGGATCCTCGGATTTGTTCAAAAACCCTAGTGCCGATGGAGAATTGAGTCATCTTCAAGGACATAAGGATGATGCGTTCAATGTCCCGAATGAAGATCTTCCTGGTCACATTGAGTGTACGGCATGTGCGGCCTTTTACTACGTCCCCTGTGTTGTTGCCCGGAGTTGCCTTCACGGAGATGATCTCATCGGGGGCGGTATTCATGAGGGGCGAGAGGAACTGCAGAGTCAGTCGCCAGCTCGCGATGAAGCGGTCCGTGTCAATGCTTGTGAAAAAGCCCGCAAGATCTTGGTTGTGTATTCGTGGAGTGGGGAGCGAATCAAAGTCAGTGTCCTTGAGGAGCTTGATGAGATCGAATACATCACCCCTGGCCAGGTTGTGGGGAAACGCTTGAGGTAGAAGGTTGTAAATCAGCTTGGCGGTGCAGTTCAACATAGGTCGGAAAGGTGCCGTGAAGAAGCTGACAATAGGTCGTCCCGCCTTGAACTGTTTTTTCCTTTTGGGTAGAACATAGGCGTTCGGCAGATCTCGTCCAGCACCAAGTGCCCATGGGTATGCTTTGCCAAAATGGCGATTGATCTCGGCGATGGTCCGCTCGATGATGTCACTCGGGCTTTGCTCCAATTTGCGAAATACCAACGGGTCGGCAAAGGTGGTAGTGAGGCACTGGAAGTAGAGCACGGGGCAGTAGATTCGTAGGGATGTAGCTCGCTTGTCCTCGTTGTGGAAGACGGCTTCTGGAAAAAGACGTTTGAAACGGCTGATGTCTTTGTGAGTGATGTGGTTGTTGAGTGTGTGGTAGTGGGATTGAATAGAACGATGCCAAAGCTCATCAATATGGGGCTTTTGTAAGGAAGGGAGTGAGTGTCGGGTAGTCCATGTCCGCAAAGCCAGGCGAAGCGATGTCTGGATTTCTTTGGAAGGTGGGAAGATTTTGTTTTGAAGCGAACCAGTCGCAATGGATGTGTGTGGGCCATCATCAAAATGTAGGTTGTCGCCGTCGAGGACCAGGTGTTGATCGGGTGGGAGACCACGAAGAGCATGAGGTCGCAAGGCATCACAGGCACACTTTGGGGTTTCGCCGTCAGCCCATTTGGTAGCGGCTTCTTTGTGATTGCACAAGCTATCCATCACCGAGGGGAACTTTGTGAAGACAATCGCCGTGGAAGGAGTCTGCAATGTGGTGTTGTAGTGTCGGGTTTGATGAACGTGGGAGGTGAGTAGGCGTCGAAGATCCCGAGTCCAATTGGGGCATAGTAGCCAAGGCGCACGAAGAGGAACCGGTTTTCTGACTCGTTTGGCTTTCCAGAAGGTCAAAGCTCGGTCAACGGCATTGACGGCGTACGACCTTTGGGGTTCTCCGAGGTTGTTGGCAAGACGTCGAATAAAATAGCAGCCTTGAACTCCAATTTCGTTGGATCGTAATCTCTTCTCCATGTGGAAGCGTCGAACGGAGTTACTGCCCAAATCCTGGATAATCTCCCAGAGTTGTACTCGTCGATGAAAGAGAGGACTGTGAAGAGCGTGTCGAACATGATGGGGTGTAGATCGCCAACGAAGCTTCCGCCACAAGGAGAATGTTCCAAATTGCCGAGAGGCAGAAAATTTGGTACGTGCAATGAGTCCCTTTCGGCAGTTGAAAAACTGGTAAATGAACGGAGTGTTCAATCGAGGTTGCCACAGTTGAATTAAGGCCTGTTCCAAGGCCCAAAAGTTGGATTTATTGGTGTAGATCGGGAAAACAGACCACATCCAGAAATTGTCAAATCTACACCAAAACCGTAAGGCTACTTCGGCCAGCACGAATTTATGTTGTTGCACTTGCAGAAATTTCCGATAGCGAGAGTGTTCGCGGTCTAAAACAAATGAGGACGTGGAGCCAATGTAAAACTTAGGTTGAAAATTCGCAATGTGGCAGAAACGAATATACACCGCCTGGGGATGCTTGAAACATTGGAGAGCGACAGACAAGTCATCCCAGGATCTGCAAAAGAAAATACTCTGCATCGGAGTGCCTTTTAGCAAGGCTTGGAGTTTCGGATTGGCCCGTGGATGTAACAATACATATTGGCCCATCAATACTGTTTGAAGCATCCGAAAAGCAAAAAAGACATCAACAGAAGGGGACAACGTGAAAGGAGTCAATAGTGCGAGAACAAGAATACAGGAATGAGCCACGGCCAAAGTTCGCATAATGTTGGCTGCTTTTGAGCCAGGTGCTTTCAAATATGCTGCTAGTCAGGATTGCATCAATAACGCCACCGTCATGACCTTGAGGACTACTTCATCCGTGGAGGCCCCCTTGTGTTTGCAAGGGTCGATACCCATAGCCACGCTTGCGCGTTGGATAGTTTTCGAAGCATCATCGGGTTGGTTTTGCCACCATTCATTGACCTTTTCCAAGTTCTTCTCCAGGATGTCCTGTTTGGGCTGTGGTAGCTTCAAAGCTTTCAACCACTTGGTGTATTGAGTGTCCGACAATGATGTGGGTTGGTTGTCAACGAGCCAAGTGTTCACGGAGCCCGGAGAAATAAGCAGAGTTGAGGGTTCAAAGGTCGTAGACGCGGCAGGTTGTCCTTGAAGTGCACGTCCAATCGGTGTCGTGGCTGGAGTGGAGCCCGGAGGTGCAGTAGTTGGTGAGGTAGTAGCGGCCGATTTGACCTTGGCCAGTTCTGCCTCCAGTTCAAGAATGCGTTGTTGGCTGGCCACGTCAGCAGAAGGTTGAGTCGGGAGCCAAGATTGGAGAAGTTGAGCAACATCTTTGGCCATGTTTTGGGTGGCCTCCTTTTGGTTGAGACATTGGCCTGCTGAACGAGCTCGGAATGTAGCGAGTTTGTCCAAGTCTACATTGCGAGTGCGTAGTTGTGATACCAATTCGGCCACAAATACTGTAGTGCCTATGTTGTCAAAAGGAAGGACGAAGGTTTCTCTTCCGTATGCAACTCGGCGAAGCCAAGTATTGTGTAAGCCCTGGTACAAGAACTTCCAGAGTGGGACTTGTAAAGGATCCATCCCTTCAATGTCCTTGTAGCTTGAAAATCTGCTCTGTCGGATTCTAGAAGGGAAGTCCAAACCATTGATCTTGTTGGAGTCGTGGAAGTCGACATCAGGTTTCCAATTCTCAACTGGTGGGATTTCAATTGGTCTGCATGTATATCCTTCGTTGACAGAAGAACTTGCTCCTGGGGATGACATAGGTCTCGGTGATCTCGGTGTAAAAGGGTGACGTTGAGGTGCAAAACTGGCGTTGTTGGGGGGTGTCTGTGAGCTCGGAGGCGGCGTGGGCGGAAAAGGTGCCGTAGGCGAAGTCCATGGTGGGCGTGTTGGGAACGATGGAGACGTAGGCGGTGGAGGCGGTATTCCGGATGGGTTCCAAAAGGGTCGATGGGTCGTCATGGCATAGTGCATCGGGCCACGGAACGCCGGTACTGCTTGGTGCCAACCATGTGGATGACGAGGTGGTGTGCGCGAGCGATCCGGCTGGGAAGGAGGAATTCCATTCATATCCGCGCTGTATTGGGAGATCAGGTCCTGGGACGCCATGAGGTAGAGAGGGTCACGAGACAATAGGTCAAAATGCGCTCGAACTGCCGAATGAAAGCTGCGAGAAATGTCAGGGTGAGACAAGGATAGTGTGCGAGTGAAAAAGTGAAACATAATACGAGGTTCCAGTGTGTGAAACATAAGGTGAAAACGAATCTTGCGCAAGGATCCACAATATGAGCATGCAGCGAGTCACAAACCTTTTGAGGAAGAAGTGGCAGCAGTACCGAATGTCGGGAGAAGCATTGTTACTCCAAAATAATCGGGCAGGGCCACTAGGCTCACTGGATCGCCGACGTAGAATAGTCGATACTTGTTCTGGTACTCCTCAAGGGTAAAGAATTCACCAACGAGATTTGGAGTGGTGGGTCGAATGTCGAGAACGAGGTCGGCCTTCATGGTGCTGGTCGCGAGAATGGTCGTCATAATATGAGGATCGGCGATCTCGGCGGCTGTAGGTGGAATTGTCCCAAGCAGCATTGTCATGCCAAGATCGGCGAGCATAGTCCCGGGAGCCAGAGGTAGCAGTCTCGCGGCGGCTCGGTGTATTGTGAGAGTCGTCCGGGGCCGGCTCCGAAGGTTCTGGGGCGTCGGCAGAAGGGTCAGGTCGTACTGGACGTGCAGAATCATCAGGAGGTTCCGAAGGTGCATTGGTCTCCGCAGTCTGGTGTGTGATCAAGCCCGGGAAAACCTGGTGAGTGGAGGCGACGTAGCATATAGATGCAGCGCTTGAGTTCATAGCCGTTGCATTGTCTTTGCCCTTGGCGATGCCCGCAAGGTTGCACAAGCGTTGGATTTGGTCATTTCCTCCAGCTAGGGCACGGATGCATTTGGGTGAGCGGCATATGGCCAGCAGGCCTGATGGGTTTTGTCCTTTGCCTATTTTGTAAAGCTGAGAGGTACAAATCCTGACAGCATAGCCGGGTAGGTTGTCGGTGTCTGCGATCTCAGAGGACATTCCGAAGAACCCGTAACACGGGTATTGGGTCGGTATACCGGCTTCGTTTTTTGTCCAAGTTGCCGGGCGGATGCAGTCTTCAGCAAGAATTTTGGCAACTGATTCCCAACTTGTCTTGTGGTAGATCAGGTAGGTGCCCATGTGTTCGCCACGGTAGATTGGTTTCTTCTTCAATCCTGTGGGAACCGTGATGGTCAGCAAGTTCTCTGGTTCAATATAGAAGGCTTGTGTTTGCTTTGCAAGTTCGATGTCCAGTAAGTCGGATTGTGCAAAGGCCCTGGCAATATTCCTGACGGTGGCTTGGCTGGCTTTGATCCAAATACGATGGTTGTTGACGGTGCGGTATGGTTTAGCCAACTGTTCGAACATCGCGTCCACAAACTGGTTGAAGAGCTGCAAGATAGCCGGGGTCAATGATTGGCGTAGAGGAACAACATGATCGGGGCCAAGCTCGGTCAGGCATCGAACTCTATGGGGGTCATTGGCCGCCGCCACCATTTCATCGAGGTCGATGTCATTCGTGTCAAACTTGGTGAGCGAAATGGTATCAGCAACCTCAGAATTTTCACTGTCGCCGTCCGGAACTCGGAAGGACACCGCGCCGAGTGGTGCTGAAGTGTGGGTTGGTGGGTTGGCTTGTGGTTCCGATGGTGGTGGATCAGTAGGAGAATTGGGTCGAGCAGTGTGGTGGTCGTAGGCGTCGTTGTAGTGGCTTTCGTTCCATGTACCCCAGGTGTCATCAGCATCAGGAGTAGGAATGTAGTTCGGATTGGATGGGTTTGCAGCAGGTCGAAGTATGACTTCACGGCCTCGGGATCGGTGACGTGGTGTCGCGGAGCGTGGGCGTGGATGGGAGCGGTGACGTCGAGGGACCACAGGAGAGCGGCGTCGTGGTGGTGAGCGTCGTCTGTATGGAGATGGTGTTCTGCGGCTCTTGTCGGGTTTCGTAGATGATCGATGACGAGGGAGAGGAGAACGAGGTCGCTCTGTACGTGGAGGAGAATGGCGAAGGCGATAGGAATGTACAGAAGGTCGATGGGAACGTGATCTTGGAGTTCGGGATCGTGGTCGGCGTGTTGGTGGTGGTGGACCGTGTGGTTGGTGAGGAGGAGCGATGGTTGGAGCTGGGACAATGCGATGGTCCTGAACGTCCGGTTCGGTGGGTCTGGCCTTTGGTGCAGGTGGAGGCGTGGCGATCAGTGGTGGTGTAGGTGTAGGTGGCGGTATCTGTGGTGTAGGATTCGGTGGATGTTCATCTTGTTGAAGAAGGAGTTGACGTTGTTCTTGTGCCCGTTGAGAATCCATGAGTAATAGTTGCTGAGCTTGGATAAGTCGAACAGATTCGGCCAGTTGTTGTGCGGTGGAACCCAGGGATGCAAGTTCAGGTGGAACGGATGAAGTCGGTGCTGTCTGAGGTGTCGATGGTGTAGCGTGAGGAGGGGTTTTCGGAGCTGGTCTGCGCGGTCGATCCGGTCTTTTGTCAGAGCGATGCCTGGGAGCTGCTTTGACTGCTGGGGGCCGTGGTGAAGGCTCATTTGGAGGGATCGTCGATGCGTCCATCTGTAATGGATGTTGAATGTGGTGAGGTGGGTATGGAGAACTGGGCACAGGAGTCGGTGTCATAGTCGATGTAGGTGGTGTAGTCGATGTAGGGGATGGAGCCGAAGTGGAAGGCCACGCGGGTGGAGCGGTAGGTGCCATAGGAGATGGAAAAGTCGACGGAGCGGTGTGTACCATAGTTGGTTCAGGAGCCAAAGGTGAAGGCATGGTGGGTACAAGTTGTGGACCTGGTACTGCATGAGGAGCCGAAGTCAATGAGGTGAACGGCAACGATGTTGGGGCGGATGTAGACGGCATGAGCGAAGCGGAGGATGACCATGTAGGATGCAAAGCCGAGGGATGTCCAAATAAATGTGCACTCGGTGTCGATTGCGGCCACGTCGAAGATGGGTTCGAAGGCTGTGGTGGAGCAGGCCATGATGTTGGAGTGTTCCACGGATGCATCGCTTCAGTAGGTCAAAACAAAAGTGGACAATTGTAAAAAGTTTCACATACAGGATTCAGTCCCTAACTACCTACAAAATCGTGCAATTATTCCCTGCACCGGGACCGTGGTCAAGTCGTGCCGCAATGGCATAAAACAGCTTTCAAGTTCCAACGAATTAGGTGCACAATATGTTTCACCTCACCAGACAACCATCAAAAGAAAGGATCACCACACCTGAAAGTCGTGTGCCTGCCTGAGTTCTCTGTCATGATTTGATGCAACGGTGTTGCAAAGCAGCTGCAAAAAACGGAGGTTTCAGAACATTCGGAATGGCTTCCCTTGAAAGAACGCAGCACTGGGGTCCCTGGGACAATAGGAGCGGCGGGACATCACAAAAGGCGAATAACCGAAAGGCTGGCTGTTGCACTTTACTTAAATGAATTACTGAGTTGAAAAGTGTAAATTCAGAATTCAAGTCTGTCAACACTCACCCTGAAGAGGGTTGCCTCCAATGGCTCCATGGCACCATGTCGGAGCCACCATGGAAATCACACTAGACAAGAATGGATCATTATATGATCCGGCAGGAACTGAATCCTGAAACATGCAAACCAGCCTAGATTATTAGATGAATAAAAGAGCCACATGAGGTACTTCTCGCAAACGATGTAGGGCATCCGAAATTGTCAAACGTAGTCATAACCAGATTCCATAGAGTTTTGACCAGCATGTGGAAATCCAAAATAATGTTTCGGCGATTGTTTCCCAAAATAACCCATAGTTCGTCGGCGACAGGGTCTCGGCGAAAATAAGTCAAAAAACATAATACTGTCGGCGATATGGTTTCGGCGAAAATCTGAGGAAGGTTCTGATGCATGCAATACAGATTGTGGCAACCGTGTAGATTCGAAACAACGCAGTGTAACAGCTTGATCAACAGTTGAAACCAAATTTTGCAGGTACACAGAGTTGATCAGACTCTGCTTCCAGCACAAGTGGATAGCTTCGTTGGGTGCAGTCTCCACTGTGCTCTGCACCCCCCTGCAAATTAGTGAAAACCAATCAGAAGTTTTACATCTGTTCAGATGGTACACACACACACACCCACACACACCCACACACACCCACACACACCCACCCACCCACCCACCCAATAGGGATGCCAATGCGGACACATACAGTGCGTGTACAGTACTATACGGTGGTTTCCTAAAATGGGGGTACCTCCAAATCATCCAAAGTAGACACCATTTTAGTACTGAAACCCATAGTCTTGGGATGTCTTGGGGATCCACCAATCATGACATTGTCATGAGTCTCATCAAAACCGCTGCCAGTTTTAGACGGGTCAGCGCCAAGCTCAAGTTTTGATGATAGCCAAGGCTCTGGTCTTTTGTTAACAACGAACCTGGCCACAAAGAACAGTCTGCTCGGATTAGACCCAACATGGTCAATATGACTCGTGATATGTTGACAAGTGAATTGGTGGAGTGATCTGTTCATGAAAAGCTCAATGTCCATAGCACAACAATGTGAGAAGTCATGAAAACAGTCTCTTCAACAAGAAAACCTCGAATGATAGTCATTCCCTGGAGTTTTTTCATGACTGGCACGCACTCAGGAAGCCTTGCAGTTCCAAGCTACAAACAATCACTGATGTCCTTTGGAAACAATAGAGTGGGGGTCTGGCATACCATTTATCATCATTTACCTCTTGGTTGTCCAACGAGGGTTTACCACTCTTTTCTCATCAACTAAAGTCGGCTGGTGGGAAAAGAACATCCATGACAAGAAATGGATTTTGTTTGAAAATAAAGCACACCAAAATCTAATGGATGAGAACATAATTTTCCCACCAACTAGTAGGAAAAGGACATCTATAACAACAACATTGCACCATCGATCATCTTCCCCCTGAGAATGACTATGATATCATATATCCTATTTCAATCCCTTTTTTGATGGTAACTCCCCATGTTGGCTGGTTAAATCATGTCAAATCCCCCGTTTTTCAAAGCCAAGGAACCACTTGGAGTCGAAGGATGAAATGTTTTGCTTCACCGTTCCGATCACCTCTCCAGTGTCATTGCCGCCAGCAGCGATCACGGTGGCTTCCCAATAGGACTCGTCGCTCCAAAAGCTCACGTCTTTCAGCTCGAAGCGGGTCTTCGCTATCAGCTCACCTGCTACGGAACCGCTGGAAAATGGATGAACGTGGGAGATTTACACAGGATTTCTCCATTTTGTGGCAATTTTCAAATGTGGAACAAGGTGATTGAGCGGTGGATTTGGGGGGTATGACCTATATGTTTGGACAACTGGAGGTAACAGGACACTGTTGGATTTAATGTTGGACACAAAGGAAGAAGTAAAGACTGCTTGCGCAGGGAAGCTTTGAGATCTGCATATCGTGTCCAGTGTCTACCAGGTGAATCGCAAAAAAAACACTCATCATTAATGGTAGCCATGGATCCACAAGACTATATGGTCATCATTTTGATCCATACCCAGTTGGGTTTGCCCCAAAATTAGGGTACAAGCGAATTCAATCATTTTTCCCCTTCAAGTAGGCATTTTGGGGTATCCCGCCTTTGTGGACATACTGACATACTCATATTATATTCCACTAGGGGCTAGTTAAATGCCTATGTTTTGGACATACCAAGTATGAGGGTGATTCACCCCTCTATTGATCAACCAACTGTGAACCATGCACCATCCCTTCCAATCTCATGGTTTGTCATGATATGTCATGATCATTTTCCAAAAAAAAACATCTATTTTGTCGGGTTTTTTTGCATCCATCACTTCCTATTTTGGGACTTTAAAACAACCAAACACAAAACAACCAGCAGTTTAACAGCTGGAAGTGTGTCAAAACCAATAGTACCCCTTTTTTGTTCACATCAAAATAGCAATAAAATAGCTGGACTTTTATGGATGTTCATCCCACTAAAAATAGGGTATATTCCCAATGAAATAGCCATTTAAAAACGGGATAATGATCAGCAAAACCATTGGATGTTCATCGGATGGGTCAAAACCCTGGTACCGTGCCGTGAACCCCAAAATAAACCCCAAGTCATAGCTGGGATTTATAGATGTTCATCCCACTAAAAATGGTATTTTCATAGGTATTGATCCATAGCCAGCTGACTGATATCACGTCTCCGAGCGTCGACTGGGCATTCGGTGGATGTTGTACACCACGGTGAGTTCCCAGGGCTCAGAGTCCACGCTGACTTCATAGCTATGCTGTGGTCTTGAGCACAACCTATAGCTACAGCTAAAGGGGTTGGATCTCGCAGATTTAGGGGAAAACCATAGGAAAATGGGAAAACCATAGGAAAACCATAGGAAAATGGGAAAACCCATAGGAAAACCATAGGAAAATGGAGGTTTAGCCTCTGGTTATGACTAACATAGCTATTGAAAATGGCCCAGTCGAAATAGTTGATTTTCCCAGCTATAAAATGGTGGATCTTTCCACAACTATGTTAGTTTACCAGAGGGTAGAATGGGGATGAACATGGGATTTTGCTTGCAAGGGCCTTTATATAATTTCTTTCAGAGCTTCTTTGAAGCCCAACTTGAAAGCGTGATATCAGTGATATCTATTGGGTGCTAGGACATCTACAAAGGAGGCAGCCCAACATCCACCCACACTTCCAAATTTCCAAGTCTATAGTCACAACATTGTGGTCATCGGACCCTCTGCCAACGGGGCGCCAAAGCTCAAAGCTGGAGCCGATGGTTCCCCACATCTTGCGACCTTCCAAGGCCACCAGTTTCTCTGGCCCAGTCGTATCTACATAGGCCATCTTTTCCAGGAAACCAAAGAGCAAATGCCCATTGGACCAGGATCCTGGCCGAGATGTTTACCCTCTGGTAAACGTTTACAAAAAGCTATGGAAAATTCCACCATTTATAGCTGGGAAAATCAACTATTTCGACTGGGCCATTTTCAATAGCTATTTTGACATAACCAGAGGGTAGGGATTGGATCAACATTGGATCAACATTGGATCGGCGTTTCGACGACTGTGAATCATATGGAGGGGGTTGTGAATCAACCAGTACTCGAGCTCAAAAACCTCTGTCGTCCGTACTGTCGTCCCATAATGGATTGTGATAATGTCCAAGATATTGGTTAGTAATGGTTAACGGTTAGTATAATCCCCCTATAATCACGAACCAACCACGATTTTGAACACTGCTTACTTGGAGGGAGCCAATCAGTGCACCGACCTGACCTGAAAATGGCCGTGCAAATCAGAATGATAGAGACCCAATGGCCAGTCCATCCCGTCCATCCCAATCCAGACAATTGGAAGCTGGCTGGAACAACTGTTCTTTCAGTAGTGGGCCCATGTCACACGTCGTGAACACCCATCATCAGTTCAGAGTCATTGCTGTCAAAGTATGAAATCTAAAGCACCCCTCTGAGTTCAAATTCAAAATCCAAGTGGGAACAATAAAATGAATCTGCATCAAATGAGCAAGCCATCCCACTCATCGAAATGTCTCCCAAGGTCCTCTGAAAATTTTGGCTTGTTGATCTGTGCCTGAACTTGACAGTGCTGTAGCATTTTCGTAGACATCGAAGTGCCAAAGCTTGGTCCACAGTCCTTGTGACACAGGCGTCAGCAAAAAATCTAGGCTGGGGAGTGGAACCAGATATGGCTTGCGCCAACTTACAAGTTTTGCTTTACTTTGGAAAAAGGAAGAATGGGAAAAAACCAACCTAGAGGGATAGACGGATGGACGCATGGAATCTAAAGCTTTGGGCAAAAACAGTTCACACGATAGAAAGACAATGCACCTCAATAGATCAAGGGTTTCCTCAGATCCAGTCTGATCCAAGTCTCCCAGCACATCATACTCCTGCAACATGGTTGCCAGGTTGTTCCGTTCAATTTGGTTCACCGTGTTGGGTGGAATCACCTCGTTCCAGCTGAAGTTGGCCGAACCACAGACGGGTTGTCTCAACCAGGCTAAGACCTCCGAGATGATCATCGCAGTCGCCACAATGATGCAGAACCAAACGCAGCAGTTCCAGTGGGGCATTCGATTCTGGAGATTTTCCACACATCGTTCGGAGTCGTAGTCCGACTCCCCGGAGTCGGAATCGGCCACCGGTTGTGGCGAATACTTGGCACTCGCCATGCCAAGAAGCACTGCCGCAGCTGTCAGCAGCGAATTTTGCAGCGTCACTTGGTGTTAAAATGGCTGGATGTGGGATGAGTATCACGCTTTGTGGCTGCTCACCCAAAAGTCCCACAAGTTGCGGGGAAAGTCATCTTCAAATTAAGGCACAGGATGTATTTTGGTAAACACCTTACGTGGTTTTCTTCAATGTTCTGTGGAGATCAAAGATCATGCGCCCTCATTGCTACCACTGTTATATTATCTCATTGCTTCCGAATCCCTTTTACTGGCAAATCGGGGTGGCTCACCTATAGCAACGTGGATGGGTCCTCTCTCGAAATGCCTTGCCACGAGGGAATCTGACACCAGTGCCAGCCCAAACCCGAATGGCACCTTCCCGGCCACGTAGAGTGCAGCACTGGCGTTCATCAACACCATTTCGCGCACGGCCAATCGGCCCCTCCGGCAGTGCTGTTGGGCCATCCCTGTTTTCCAGAAGATGTCAGCAAGTCAAAGCCCAGGTGCTAGAATACACATTTCTCCAAGCATTGCCTCCAACAAACACACACAGACATCGAAAGTAAACCGGGTCAAGTTTGTCGTATTGAAGATGCAAAGCAAAAGCTTCTGACGGGTCCATTTTCGAATTTCAAGCGCTGACGGCGACGACATACATGCCATGAAACAACACTGCGATAAGGTTAGTTGCGATAAGTCGGCAATATGCAGTCACAAGCTGGTCTGAGCGACGTACACATCCGATACCAATCCACGCAATGGGTCAATTTTGGTAAACCACCATCCAATTTGTGTACCCCATTATTGTGATCCATACCCAAATGATTCAGCCCCACCGGATGAACATCTCACCAGCTTTCGCTGCGGAACCTTCCCTGCAAGAGCTCGCGCATCTCGATGGCATTCTCCTCTGGGCTGTTGCCAGCCACCTGCCAGCATGAAAGAGTGCCAGCCCAGTGGATCGCGAAGTGCCAAAAAAAGGGCCATAAAAAGGGCCACCAACAAAAAACAATTTGCCAACGGCATTTTACCCTCTGGTTATTTAACATAGCCATGGTATAGATGACCCATTTAGTTCGATGGTTTACCTAGCTATAAAATGGGGATTTTCCATGGCTATGTTAGTCATAACCAAATGGTAATTCTTATTACCCTCTGGTAAACTAACAGTTTGCTATTGAAAATGGCCCAGTCGAAATAGTGGATGTTCCCAGCTATAAAATGGTGATTTTCCATAGTTTTTTGTATGTTTACCAGAGGGTATTCACCATTAAACCACCAGTTTCCTATGGTTTGATGGAAAATGCCCCCATTTCTGGGGAAATTTTTCGATGGGGAACAACCAACGGTCCTGCCGCGCCTCGGAGAGTGGATGTGGTGAAACGCCGAAGTCCGAGGGCTGGACCTGGCTGTCGGATCCGGATTAGGCTGTCGGGATATAGCACTTAAGATGAATATAATATACGTATCATATCCCATAGGATCCATGTATGGTATATATATAATATATTATATAATATATACATATAATATACACATGGATTCACTATGTTATCACTATATGTGTAACTCATAACTAGGAGGGATAACTCTGCAAGCCCCAAAATTCTGAGTGAGTTCTATCGCTTTCAGGATGTATGATTCTTGTAGCTTCAGCATCCCCAACGAAGCTTGGCACCGTGCTGACCTCGTACTCCTTGATTTCTCCACCCTCCTTCAACTCCCACACCTGTGGCAGTACACTCAGGCTGGAGCTACCCTCTGGTGAACTAACATAGCAATGGAAAATTGCCATTTATAGTGGATTTTCCCATTAAGAATGGTGATTTTCCATTGCTATGTTAGTTCACCAGAGGGTATAGGCTTGTGGTGTGTCAACAAAAGGCATCTTGAGAACAACATCTTGGTTCGGACTTCGGAGCCGAATGATTTGAACGGCCCAAAAAAAAAGAACTGAGCAGTGCAGCACTCCGTCACCTGCGACCCTAAAGGATGCTGACAAATCCGCTGGTGGTCCAACCTTCTCAAAACTTCTCAAAAAGGTCAGGTTTTTCACATTCGTTGTACAAATTGGATGAACTCCTAGCTGAGATCTGAAAATGATCGCTGAAATACGTTTCTTTCTGAATGATTGGTTTTGTGCAAATCCAAAAAGGGCTCAGCCTCGACAAGTATGGACGACCTGGCCATGAAAAAATAAGCCCTTCCATATGGGGATGGGTCAAAACCCTGGTACCTTTTGTTCACCCCAAGTCATAGCTGGGATTTATGGATGTTCATCCCCCTAAAAATGGTATTAATAGGTATTGATCCATAGCCATATCCCATAATATGGTTTTTAGATGTTGTTCGCCAATGATATGCCATAAACCATCCCATTCACCAACCACTGGGGGTCGATTGGTTTTGATCCATCCCCATATCTTTCCACCCCACCTTGGACTTTCCTGCGATAGAAAGCTCATCCAGACCTTCACAGCCATGTACTACCAGCGCACGTTTCATGCCTCAGGCAGGCTGATGTCGCCAGGGGGGATGGGGAAATCTCTACCCTCTGGTAAACGTTTACATAGCTATGGAAAATCGCCATTTTTGATGGGTAAATCCACTATAAATGGCCTATTGAACATAGCTATGTAACAAATTACCAGAGGGTACCGCTTCCGACTGAGGTGCGGAACCCAAAAGTTTGAAGACTTCCACGAAAAGTCGTCCCAGGCTATCAGTGTAAACACCTGGAAAGCTGCTAAGAGTTCTGCGATTTTTTGTGACTGGCATTCCCTGAAAAAACGGGGAGTTGTTGCCAAGAGGATTGTACTTCTGAAAAAAGTCAAAACCTGCAAAATCACTTTTCAATAGTTTTGAATACTTTTGATATCAGTCCATGGGTGAATGACTAGTTGAACCCAATGCCAGTTGCTGCAGCCGCTGCCTTTACGACTATCATTCCATATGTATCCCATTGTCAGTGCGAATTACACCATAAATCCAAATTATTTGAGCAATCTAGGGCAATCTTGAAAGCCGTCAAATGTTTGCTTCACCTTTGATGTTATGAAGACCCTTGTAGACGCTCCCCGCCGCCATCCCTCCGGGTGCTCCGCGCCACAAACCATGGCATCTGGCTTGGCAGGGTTCGTCAGAGGTCCCAAGATGTTGAAGACCTCGGGCGGAGGAATGTCACTGGAGTGGCCCAACGGCAGTTTGGGGCTGCACAATCATTAAGGGCTTCAGGGTCAGCCTTTCATCCCTCCCAGTTCTTTGGCTTCCAACCGTTCGGATGCCTAACTCCTGGACACCGATGGTACAGGAAGAATTGTGATTTTGGGTCTGGTTTGGGTGCGGAAATATCTCGGCATGCCATTTTTCAACCTCTCCCAATGGTGCCAAACCCCAAACCCCCCAGCAGCAGCGCTCCAAGCGAATAGGGCCCACGTGTTTCATGGCAGGATGATAGGACCTGGCACTGAGCAAGGAGAGACCTGGAAACTGCGCTTGGGAAAAAATCACTGACATGAAGCTAGTCACTGATTTAGGGTTAGCCTTAGCTAGGGTTTAGGGTTTAGGGGAAAAAAATCACTGTTAGCCTGGCACTGTCATTCCTGTTTACTGTGGTTTCATCATGTTTCATCCGCCTATGATTCCAGTTTGCACTTGGGAAACACCACCCATGTGCAGCGGCTGGATCTGACATCCCTGTGGTGGAAGGCCCAAATTTGTGTTGGTAAATCCAGGAAAATGTGTACTCAACTCTGGTCATCTCTGGTCCAATTTTTGCTGAGCCCTGAGTTGAACCGGTTGAACCTTAGTCTCCTGGCTTCAATTCCTGTTTTGACAAGTTACAAACGGGCTGTTTGAACCATGGAGTGATCTAGTTTTGGGCCTGGCAAACAAGAAAGCGAAGCTGCCGGCCGCGAGCACGGGGGCCACCTGGCCAAAACGAAGGGCCAAGAGGGGCTGTCAACCCTACCCTCTGGTAAACTAACATAACTATGGAAAATCCCCATGTATAGTGGATTTTCCCATTGAAAATGGTGATTTTCCATAGCTATGTTAGTTTACCAGAGGTAAAGTTGTCCAACTCCTCCGCGCCTGTGATGCGTCAATTTCCAACTGAGCGCCCAGTGCCTTGGCGGCGGCAAACCACCTTCATCAATGGGTTCATCCATCACGCTTGAATGGTCTGTCGAATTGGTGCATCCTCAAAAATAGAAGGTTTGGAGTTTCTACAGACAGGCCCACAGGCGTTGCTCACAATTCCTTGGGAACAAAGAGGTTTCCTCACCACAGGTAGGTCCGATGATTGGAAATATAGTCCCATTACATCACCATATGACATCCCCCATGTTAGGTGATTAAATCCCTTCTATTGTTGATATCCGTATCCTTCATCCACCGCCCACAGAAGAAGTGCCTCGAGGATGTCTGCAGCACCACTCTTCGAGGAGGCTGCACGGTTGCCGTGCTTCACGATACGCACCTCAACCACTGGAATCTGCCAGTTTCGGGCCAGTCTTTCCTATCAAATGGCCACATCAAAACATATTCTGAAAACCAGTGAAGAACGATAAAACCAATCTTTTTCTTTCAAGAAATCATCAGTTTCATGCGCGAAATCGACACGATTTCGCGAGAGGTCAGGTACGACAATGGACCACCAACGGAGACATTGGAAGCCGAATCCGTTGGATCACTTGGATCCCTAACACCAGCTCCAGCTGCGAGAAGCCCTGCAGCTGTGGAGATGTTGAAGGTGTCCTGACAGAAGATGTAGCAAAAATCAGGGGATTTTTTAAAAATTCATAGGGTATCGGATACAGAATGAATTCATATGTCTGAAAATAGCGGATTAAGCACCACATGGCAATTTTGATAGGGGAACAACATTAATTATTTAGGGGCCGACAAAACCATATAGCAGCTAACTACAAATAAAGTACATAACCTTGCAACAAGCCGGACAGCACCATCCTAGCAAAATTGTTTGCTTCAAAACCCAAGCCTCACATGCCCAGCTCTCCTGGAGGGTACTTGATCATTCATCTTCATATCAGAAAGAACATCCCAAACATGAAGAGAAGATCAATGGATTGGGTTCAACGGAAAGCCACAGGAAACCATAGCTGTTTACACCGACCTAGGGGTTTTGCTGTAGATTTACCATCTGGTTATGACTAACATAGCCATGGAAAATCCCGAAAATAAATGGAGGTTTCTAGCTGGGAAAATCATCTATTTCTATGGGCCATCTATACCATGGCTATGTTAGTCATAACCAGAGGCTATGTAGATTTTCCCCAATTGCCCTCCTGGCCATCGCCACCAGTACCCACAATGTCAACTATGAGGCCATCGGATCGTGGCACCTGCGCTCGGAAATCCACCGGTTGCTTATCCCATTGACAGCATAGTTTATTAATGGGATAACCCATTATTAATGGGATCATCCCATTATAAATGTTATACCACCTGAAAATTTTCATTAACCTTGGCAGCCTTGACATTTATATCATTTATCAACCACGGACTGGGAACAATGCACATCTGAACTAGGACAAATCCAGCTACTCATCATTTAGCCAGAAAAGATCCTTTACCGAGAGAAACACACATATCACCATTTATCATATCAGTGACATAGAGATGGTTCGTATCAGTGATGTTGCACAAATGTATGAACCCTCAAAGCAGCTGGGGCACCTTTTATCCGTCTTGAGCCAAAACATATCGTTAGGTGGATATAGGTCTACACATGTTATGTAGGAACCCATACCTAAACACCCCTCCTAAGTTCATGCCTTTAGCATAGAACTTCAAGCTACAAGCTGTTTCGCCTGTCTGTTCCTACCTTCTACAGACACCTGCCCCATGCGATTCATGTGGCACCATGCAGCGTCAGAAGGAAGTGGTTTCGTACACAGGTCAGACAGATTCTGATGTGTACCCACCGGCTCGACCTTCAGAGTTTTGGTTGACACCTTCTCCTGGATCCACAGGAACCTAGTCTGCACGTGTCTTGTCTTACCAAGACCCTTCCTCGACACGATTCCTCTTGCCGCCGAACTGTCGCTCAGCAGAACCAGTTCTGTGTCGATTTTCCACTCGTCAAGCATTGCCTTTAAACCCAATCCTACTGACCCTGCTTTCACCAAAGCGTAGAATTCCGACTCTCCACTGCTGAGGGACACAGTGCTCTGCAGGTTACTACTGTGCTTCACACAGCATGAACCCAACATACACACGATCCCGGTTGTGCTGCGACGGGTCTTCAAGTCGCCAGCGTGATCTGAAGCACAAAACACTCGGATGGTGTTGAACATCTTCTGGGGTCGAAACTTCGATACCACTCGCATGTGACCGGACAGATAACGTCCGAGGCGCTTGAGTTTTCCCCAAGCATATTCGGTAGGATGTTGCATGTGCCGAGCAAGCGATTTCGTTGCTTCAGCCAGGTCGGCACGATCCATTGACAGGTAAGCAGCTCGCATTGTAAGAGACCTGTATTGTGAAACTTGTTCTGGTTCCAAATCGGGCTGCTCTTCAGCCGCGATGACATCTTGAATTTTCTGCTTTTCCGCCGGTGTGCTAACCGGTTTGCAACCTTCCAAGTTTAGGGCTTTCACAATGTATTCAGCATGGCGTGGATCTGCTTCATAGTCCAACACGCCAGTCGTCTTGTCATAGCTGATCACTCTATTGAGTACGCACATTGACGTACCATCTCCTCGTTCTGGACCGATCAAGCCATCCACGCGATATTCAAACTTCTTCTTTAAGCATTCTTCGAGATACTTCAAAGCTTCATCGTCACCAAGGCAAATGAAGTCATCACCGTGAACGATGAAACGCAAGTCCATTTCATCATGGATGAACAGTGCCGGCCATGCTTTGCACTGTCTGAAGTTGTTCTCCGTCAGCAACTGTACGTATGTGGATTGCCAGATGTTGGCAGCATCCAACGTCCCGTACATCGAGCGTTTGAGGAGCGCGCAAGCTCCCTCTTTTTCACTGCCTTCTGGAAGAGTACAGAAAACCCTCCTCTTGGATTCTCCGTAAAAGTGCGCCCTGGAGATGTCTATCAGCATCATTTTGTAGGGCCTGTTCCTTTTGCTGGTGCGCTTCGACACCATCAACGCACAAAGCACTTTGAGAGATTCCAGCGGAGGCATTGCACTAAAGCTTTCGAACTCCGCCAGTGATTTCGATGCCTTCTTCACTTCCCGAACCACCAAGCGAGATCGGTAGTTTGGATGACTGTCGTCACCCTTGTTGCGGTCCACCCACTTAAGGGTTATTGGAGGACGGTTGGTCTCCTCCCAGCACATAGTGGTGGGAACAACATCCCATAGCTGCTGCTTCTCCACCCACTTCATCTCTTCCTTTCTGGCTTCCAAAACTTTCGCTGGATCCAGTGGCATGCCTGTCACTGAGTCCACATAGTCGCTGACAGTCTCGTCCACAAAGCTTTCGGTTTGGTCATTTGAGGTATCATCGGGTGAGGGACCCGATGTGAGCTCTGCCAAGGTACTGAGTTCGCCTCGAACTCGAAGCTCTCGCCGAATTCCATCCAGAATTGCAGAGACCAGTTTCGGTGGATAAGTCTGTGCAGCACGAGCTCTGCCATTGATCAGGTGTACATGCCTGTGTCCACCTTCACACTTTCCTTCGATACACTTTGCCATTTCAGGAGAGTTGGTCAGCCAGCAGGTGTCCTTCCTGACATATCCCACACCCTGCTGATCCTCAGCGACCATCTCCCACTTGCACATAGGCGACTCTACCTTGTACACTCCAGGCAGGCTTGCCAAGCGCTCGACTTCCGGTTCCTGCCAGCTTGCGCTGGGTTTCGGATGTTCATGCAGAAAGAACCTGCCATGGTTGTGTTGCTCCAAATAGCATTCCACAGCCACCTTCAAGTGCGTTCGACCTTCTTCTAAGATCTGTTGGTTCTCTTCATCCGTTCTTTTGTACTTGCTGAGATTCTGAAGTGGACTGAATGGCCCACACGGAGGTGATCCGACAAGGAATAGCGGTTTCTCCTTCTTCAGGAGCCTCCTCAACTCTCGCTGATCTGTGTCCTTTGACAGATCCCAATGGTCTCCTTTCGAGTTCTTGGAAACCATCAAATCAACTGCAAATCCAGGTCGAAGACCGAAAAGGTTAGCCTTCGAAGTGAAACGCTCGGGATTGTAGATCTCGGCCACGTCGCTTTTGCTGATTCCCATGGAGCACAGTAGTTGGCTGATCTCGTAGATCTCTTTCTTGGACTCCAGTTTATGAAACATGTTGGCTTCCAAAACGGAAACCATGTCCGATTGCCCAGGTCCTTGACTCTGAGCTGCCGGTGCCTCACTTCCTTGAGCTGGAGGTGCTGGATCGTTAGATCCACGGGCCTCTTCTCTTTCAGCCACCTGAGCTTCTCGATGGCTCTCTTCACCTTCTCTCTTTTGTCCCCTCTTCTCCGGAGACTTCTGCCTCTTGGCTGCCCCTCCTGGGGAAGACCCTTCCTCCTCCAAAGGACGTCTCACCGGGTCCGGTCGGACCAAAGGTCCGACTCGACCCTCGGGTTGTCCAATGGCTGCATCTGCCGCCATCTCGACAGCATCGTCTGGGCCATCCCGCAGGACCGACTCATTCGGCTCATCCGCGTCCGCTGACGCCTCGCCTTTCCTTTTCTGAGCCTTCAAGACTCGAGCCCGTCCTTCCTCAGTCCGAAGAAGTCTCTGTTGCACCAGGGTTCGGCACTCACTACTGTGAGCTCTTGCTGGCAGTCCAACTTGAATCGCATTGCAACCTTCGCATCCAGCTGTGTAGTTTCCCTCCACGTCGGCTTTCTTGACATAGAGGTTTCTTGGCAGCGAATCTCGATCCGCTGGGACTGGCATCAGTCGTACGCCAGGCTCAACTGCAGGCATTGCAATCGCTATTGGTGCGTCCAAGTCTTCTGGCTTCTGTGGCCTCATTTTCCACGGAGTGCCGCACATCTGATCGAAATCTTCCGTCGACCAGCGCTTCTCCTCCGGCATCCGTTTCACACTGCCACCTTTGATCACACCGTCCTTGGTCATGACCAGTGCGTCGCCGTTGCGACCATGGGCCCCCATGAACATGCCTTCCCGCATCGTGTCATAGGGCCCTTCCAGATAGCTCTTCAGAGGCTTGAACCACACTCTTTCACCAAAAGTGACGGATGGTCGTTTCCACCGTCTGCCGCGAGAACGCTCATATGGCGTTCGTCCGTCCGTTCCCACTCTGAAGCGGGAGATCATGAAATCAGCATGACGACCGACCCATGCAAGAATCGGATGCCGATCTCTCACCTGAATCCCCAGCTTTTCTTCCAGGGAACTCTTCATAGCCTTGATCTGCCTTTTGGTTTCTCTAACGGCAACTTCACAAGCGCCGTTTGCCTGCGAGTCTCCTGTCTTTGACTCCTCCAAGACGATCTCAACCGTCTTGATGCCTTTCTTCACAGCCTCCTTGAGGGACTTGATCGAGTTCTCATTGTCCCACTTCAGCACCAGTCTCCTGTACCCTGACTCCTCAAGGCACTGGATGACGAAGTTCACCGCGTAGTTGTCTGCGCCCTTGGCTGGAACCACGCTGCACCACATGTAGCCAGTGTACTCGTCTTTGACCTGCAACGAAGGCAATTCGCCTTCAGGCTCCACTTCCGGCCGATTCTTCGAATCCCTGCCCATCCAAAAGTAGTCCATTGAAACGATGGGCAAACCACGTTCATCTTTTCCTTGTTCAGGTTCGCTAGGATGCCGCTCATGCAGTCCACGAGCGCGCATACAGTGGCCACACCAGGTCCTATGGATGGTGTGCCCTGTTGCTTCGTGCTCTTCGATTTCCTCCTTTGTTGGTGAAACCGGCGATCGAAGCAGCTTTGGCTTTCGACCGCTCTCCTCATCTTGCATTTCTTCTGGACTTACGGATTCACCTGCCTGGTGAAACCCTCGTCCATTGCTCCAAGATTCTTGCCAAAATGGCTTGACTCGTACCGTTGACCGAGCCATTCAACCAAAGATCGAAGACAAAGATGCCCTTCTGCTCATAGAGTTGCGTAACTTGTTGGGCTTCCCCAGGGTGCTTCTTCACCAGGTCGTCATACGCAGCACGGAGTCCTTGAGCAATCTTGCCATGCTTCGGGATGATGACGCCCTTGCCATCCATGAGCATTACCACATTCTTCTTTGAGACTGCGGTGCCGCTCGCCAGCATTCGGTGGACGTCGATCAACCGACCTTCAACACTTTTGCCAATGCCATTGCTGTCGTACCCTTTGACGACGACGCCTCCACTGTCGGAGAGAAGTTCACCAGAGGCCGTCTTATATGAGGCATTGTTTGGATTCTCATCGCCCCGAATCAATCCAGACTTTTCCAACTCGAGGGGCACTGCCGTGACTGCAGCGCCAGTGTCGAAGTTCACCACCAACTTCGTCCATTGCTCAGAACTTCCATGGCAACTGTTCCAACCGCCTTCAAAGGAATTGATCTCCTGCACCTTGCCAAAGGTCTTGACCACCACGTCGTTGCGTCTCTTGATGAATCCAATTTCACGATCAACCTCAGAGTGGCCCATATTGCATCGTGCACCTCGTCGACAAAACGATCGTTTGAAGTCACTGCACATCATGCCACCCTTGGGATGTTGCAGATAGAAAGCATCTTCATTCTTTGCCTTCCTTCTGCGAGCTCTAGCGGTTTTGACCCGAAAGGATCTTTCCAACTTCTTGGATTCGGTCATTGTTCGTTGACGTTTCTTGTGGATGTCGACCCGTTGTCTGCTCATGACACGCTGTTCATCAGCGCGTGTCTCAGTCTTGAACTTGGCAACTTCATCTTGGGTCAATTTCCGGTATGACCTCGACGACTTGACAAAGACACCAGCGTCCTTCCGCTTGAGATGCCCTCGACGAACCAACTTTGGCTTTCCACTCAAAACTCGGATCTTGTCCTCCTCGATGACTACTGCCTCTGTCTCGATGCCTCCTAAAGTTTCGTCGTGGTACTCCTCGTCCTTGACCTTCTTGCTATCGAACTCCTTGTGCCAGGCTTCATCCAAACGTAGCTTCTCCTCAGCGCGTTCCTTGCCTCCAGATCGTCGATGAAGAGTTGCCTTGCGCCGCTTCTTCTCCTCGAACCAAGCCTTTGAGGGAGAGACGCCAGCCTTCAGCGCAGCATGATATCGAGCGTCATGCCAGCTTTGATCGTTCACTGTTGCCTCAGTGAGCTTGAAGCTTCCTTGAGCCTTCTTTTCCTTTGCCTCCCTGTCGTTCTCGCGGATCTTCTCTTTGAGCTCGTTCTTGCGAGCATCGATCTCTGCGATGCGTTTCTCAATCTGCTTGTACTCGTCCTCGTCGTCGCACTCTTCAAGCTCCTGGACTTTCTCGCGTTTCTCCGCATCTAAGTTGGAAACTTCCAAGAGCTCCACGGTTCGATGCATCGCTTGGGTTGACGAAGTTCCGATGGGTCGAGACGGTGTTGGGAGCTCGGCCGATCCAGAGGATCGACTCGGCTCTTCCGCCTCCGGAGCCGACCGAAGACCAAAGGTCCGGTTCGCTCCTTCCATCAGCGACTTCGAGACCCTTTCGAGGAAGCCGATTCTAAGATCATTGCGATGATGTTCGACCAGCTTCAGAGACTCCGCATTGGATTCCCGGCTCAACGACAAGGGGTCGTGCTTGTCTCTCAACTCCTTCTTTTCATCCTCACTCAAACCATTGAAGTGGTCGATGGTGATGCCTTTGAAAAGACAGATTGTCTTGTCCAGGACATAGTGGAACTTCTCAGGCTTGAGGATCTTGAGATAGTCACGAACTGACTTCTTCTCAGGCTTGTCCTTGGAGGATTCTTCAACAAGGCGTTCACGTTCCAAACCACAGACTCCACACTCGTGGTCATGGTGCTTCTCATTGGAGTTCTTCTGACACCTGAAGTGAAAGCAAACGTCACACGGCTCAGCGCAAGTCGAATCCTCGGACTTGACCATCACGTACTTGTCACCTTCAGGACAAACAGTCACAAAAGTTGAAGAACTGCTCGGTTCAGCATCCTCCTCCATCTTGACGTCGTCCTCGCTCCATTCCTCCAGCATGGCAATGCTGAGGAACCCAGTGTCCAAAGGTTCGGCTTGAGGCTCTTCTTCAAGGTTTCCAACACCCTTCGATTTGCCACCTGACTTTGCCTTGGCATTGGCTGTTGGTTCTTGTTGGCAGCACCTCCACCGGCCGCCCAACAATCCTTCTTGAGGTGTCCGATCTTGTTGCAATTGTGGCAAACTCGGGTCTCTTTGGATCCACTACCGGACCCTTTGCCCTTGTTGTCGGTATGTCCAGATCCTTTGCCGGACTTGCCTTTCGACGAACCCTTCTTGCCATCTCCTTTGCCTTTCTTGCCTTTGCCCTTCTTGAGAAAGAGCCCGCGTCCATTGGGTCACCACCAGAAGCTGAATGCGCACCAGATGCATCTCCAAGCTTCAGTCGGTGTCCAAGTCTCGTTTCCAAGAACATCACCAACTCCGCCCTGACGTCAGCGTAATCGCTGTAGCGACTGCGATTCCGTTGTAGGTGTCGTTCTATCTCTACGGGGCATAATTGCTCAAGGATCGACACCTTGATCTCGGAGTCCAACTGTTGCCGGGTGCCATCAGATCGTCTTCGCTGCTCGTATTGACGAACATTTTCTTCCCAAGTCTCCACTGCCGCCCACAGATGATCCAACTTCGTACATTTCTGTGGTGACAGGATTGCCCGAAGCATTGCACCACGTCGTCCACCCGTGCTAGGATCGAAGCGTCGATTCAGTTTGCGCCACGCTTCAAGTCCTTGAGATTTTCCAGCCGACCTCACCACCTGAAAAGCCTCTTTCTCGCAAAGCGTTTGCAAGATGGCGTACAGCTGACCAGAGATCTCCTCCACATCCTCAATAGTCTGATGGGTCGGATTCACTGGTCCAAAGGCCGCTTTGATCTCCGTCGCAGTGATCTCGGTGTCGAAATCTTCTGCCCACTCCAACACTGCCTCCATCTTTGGGTGCACGCTGGTGATGAAAGCTTCCATCCTGGTCTTCCAGTACAACCAATTGGACTCTTCTCCAAGAAACCTGTCAGGCTTCGCCAAGCCGCGATTGTCCACCAAGGTCACCTTCTTGTCAGGCCGATCGCGCAACGCCTGAACCAGGTCATTCTGACTCCTTGCAAGCTCCTGGAACGCTGCCCCAACATTGGCTTGAAACGCCGCCTGTTGCTGCTGTGCTTGGGCTTGGGCTTGCTGTTGCTGTCCATTCAAGACCTGATCCAACTGTTGCCTGAGAGCCGCTTCACGCTGTTGTGCATCCGTCTGCCCAGCTGTCAGTTGCTCCACCTGTTGTCTAAGAGTCAACTCACGTTGTTGTGCCTGCTGCATGTTCGCCTGGAGTTGCTGGACCGTGTCGATGAGCTGCTGCGCGGTCATTGCTCCTTGTCCTTGAGTTGCCGCCATTGCTGCAAGTGATGTCCCAAGTTGGCCCAGATACGTCTCAACCTGCGGATCCTAATCACTTTCCTGACAAGTCTCTCCCACCTGTCAGCCACGCTCCGGTCCTCCACGACCAAAAGCCTGGACGCGCCGATCCAAAGGATCGACAGCAGTCCAATGGCTATTGCGATGATCCACCAATGGTCAATCGCCACAAGGATCAGTGCAGCTAGCTCAACCAGACGCTCCGCTACCATGCACAAATGTATGAACCCTCAAAGCAGCTGGGGCACCTTTTATCCGTCTTGAGCCAAAACATATCGTTAGGTGGATATAGGTCTACACATGTTATGTAGGAACCCATACCTAAACAGATGTTTTCCTCTACCATATCCCACATATTTGTTTTATATCACTAACATGATAAATCATTTATGTCCATATCAGTCCATATCATTTCATATTATTTATCAGTGATTTACCACTGCCAGGTACCATATCAGTGACATTGTTTCATATCATTTACCATATTTCACTGATATGATAATTATGATACCTCCAATCTTTACCACATTTCATTTTTCATATCATTTACCATATCATTTACCATATCATTTGCCATATCATTTACCGTATCATTTACCATATCATTTACCATATCAGTGATATTTCTATCAGCCCATCTGAAACAGAGGTTGCCTCCACGGGCAGCGCGTTGGAACGCATGACGTGGGCCAAGGAGTGCACCTTCAAAACGCATGACGTGGCATGACGGGCATGGTAAAAAAAAAAGAAGCAAATGGATAAGAAGCGGCTTATGTTTTTTTCATATCTAACTTCTAGTGATCTCTCAAAATTAGAGATATGAATCTAGTATCTATCTAGTTGGTCATGAAATTTCTTTTCCGACCGGGGCCATTCTACTTCTCCCGGTGATGAAACGTCACTGCCGGCTGGGATGCCCGAGCAATTTCAGAGCTACACTTTTCCAGCCTCAGTGGCAGGTTGGGAGTTGCCAGAGATGGATCATGTCATTTACGACAACCATGGCTTCTGGGTTCTTGTGGATATCAAACTGCCATATCATCGTGATATCATTCCAGCTAAAGGGGCTGCTTCCACAAGTTCTGCCGATCTTTCGATAGCAAATGGTTACCACCTGCAGCCACCAAAGTGCCACCCACAAAGCCCAACCCTGGGTGTCTGTGACGTGAGCAGGGCCAAGAATGCACCCACTTGGGCGGGGCTTGCCTGGCAGGTCAAATGCTGATTCTTCACAAAGAAATCTGCGATGACAAAAGGAACAGCTTTTCTTCACCAGCATTTTAAGACCAAAACTTGGCAATGCCATCCACTGGATTTGAAATCGCCATGACTATGGCTGGCATGTGAGTACCGTCACATATTTGAAATTTCGCAGCCATTCGCTCCGAAATGCACTGAGAATTTGGCACATTTTTCCCATCTATATAATCAAAACATTCAGCCATTCTCAAAGTCCTGTCTGTGTCCTTTCCAAGTTCAGATATTTCAATGAGAATCTGTCCTAAGGATAGACAAGAGTCATTCATCAAATCATGTTAAATCCTAATACTTGTTGTATATACATATTCTTAGTATTTCTTAGTTATGTTGTCCCCATAATATCCCCATAATAATATATATCCCAATTAAAATGGCACCCTTCCCCCACTTTCGCGAAGCCTCACCCCCCATAATCTCCCGCATTGCTGAGCTGGCCTTGGGAGGGAGAGATGGTGGGAAAACCATGTTGGTTTTTCAGCGAAATGGGAAATCCGTTATGTTTTCCAGCAATCATCTGAAAATAGGGTATATTCCCAATGAAATAGCCATTTAATAGGGATAATGATCAGCAAAACCATTGGGTTTAGGGGTACACTATTTTCAGACACACCCATCTCACAACACAAGCAACAGGATGCAACAGGAACATTTTTTTCTGCATCTTCCCGTCCGTATAAAATCAACAACTCTACTGAGAATCCCTTCAAGCAGGGACCAACTGATAATAACTAGAGAAAACCAACTAATCCAGCAGGTCCCCAAAAAGACCCTTAGACTCTTGGAGAAATCGTTGTTTTGAACATGTAGAAAGCCAGCCTCCTCGCCAGTCAAGGATGCACCAGAAGCCAAGGTTTTCACGCAGGCCTTTACACTGCCGCCTGGCAGAGAGTTCCCCTTTCATGACACAATGTGAATCCAGGATCATACACCACCAATGTATAGGGAGGGTACCCTCTGGTAATTTAACATAGCTATTGAAAATCACCATGTTTAATGGGAAAATCCACTATAAATCACCATTTTCAATAGCTATGTCAAATTACCAGAGGGTACCAACTTTAAAATGTGGTAGCTGATCACTATTTGGGGCTAGCCGGCTAGCCTATTATCCAATTCGTATAGTCAGAGTTTACTAGTTCGGGCTTGACATCATAAGCACAAGATATGGGATCCACTGGCATACCCTGGCCACTCAGTACCTGGCTGAATCATTGTAATTAGGTTCGATTTCGACAGTCATAGGTTCGAACATCGGAATGGAAGGGTGTGTACATATGTATATTATATATATATGTATACATATATATATATGATAGACAATTACTGTGAAGTTTGCATTTTAAGTTACATACATTTACTATGATGGCCAAGGTTTTTGAGACTCGACAGGTATGTGAAAAGCCGGCATGGATTCTTGTAGAAAGTCGGTAGTGTTCATGTACTGTGGAGTACAAAAAACTGTAGCGAAGCAAGTCACAACCTTCCTAAACACTCAGAGGTGGGATGTTGTTCACACTGGATCCAATGCCTGCAGGCTTGATCTTCTTGGCATCCGACATGTTGACGGCGGCAAAATTGAAGTGATCGAGTCCGGGACGATGCTGGGGTTTGACACTGGGGTTTGACACCTTCCATGGTTGGCGATGGGATTTCACTTCGAAATGTCAAAATCTTCCGAATTCAAGAATAGTATTCTGGATGAAGTAGTGAATTATACTGATACAACTAGCAGTTAATTGTACTGCAGGCAGGCTGTGTGAAAGTGCACAAATTTTCCAGGACTCGGAACCCTCCAGAAAGTCGCTGAAGCCAAAAGCTGGTGAAACGTGTGCACGGTACCAGTGAGCAGGATAAGGAAGATCCTTCCACAACGATGAGAACACATCTCTGGGGCCTCATGATAAATATCTTACCCATAGAAGTGGAGCATGGTCAGCTACACTGATCTTTTCACACATGGCGTCTGCGACTTCGCATTCTCAAGCCTCGGCGGTGAATTTCGAGGACTGGATTTCAAACTTTTCAAGTTTTGTTTCTTTGGAAATCAGCAAATTCCGGATCTTCCTATGATTCCAGCTTGAAGTCCTTGTGGTTCTGTGGAGGAGACACACAAATCATCAACTGCAATGGCACAATTCAGCAAGGCATTGGCGGCACGATTTTCTTAGCTGTTCTTTCAATCCATTTTGTATTGAGTTTAAACCCATTTTCGTGTATCCAGGTGACCAGGTGGGTCCGTTGTTGAACAACCTCTTGAATTCTTGAAGTTGATATTGCTAACTTCGGTGTTGGAAGGGCCAACCCTGGGCCAACCCTCCTAACGATGACGCTTTAACGACGCTTCAAATTAATCTCCAAGAATCTGCCTAAATTGGCGGAAACCCAGCTGAACATCAACTGTTCCCCAGTTGGCTATAGATCTATAGATCACGTCCCTGGTACACAAAATAGCTGCTAAATGGATGGTCCCACATCTCAAATATGGTATTAGAATGTATTAGATAAGTTGAAAAAATCCATTAACTCATTATATAACTAAATATATTCAAATATGGTATTAGAATGTATTAGATAAGTTTCAATTCCATTAACTCATTAACTCATATTAACTCACCATAAAATCATTTTTTTGAACCAATGAATTGAAGTTAAATACCATTGAATCCACGGGTCCCATTTGGAAATCAAGAGCTGCAGCCGAAAAACCTAGGCTGCCAGGTTCTGCACCTGACAAATCTGCTTGGTGGTGCAATAACCAGCTTGAAACATGATGGAGTTCGTGAATGGGAAGAATTATCCCATATATGAAATGGAAAAAAAAATGTTTGAAACAACCAACCAGTAATCAATGTACAGAGTGTAGATACCATAGATGTGGTATAGATACCCATTGAAATACTATTGATCCCTATAGATAACATTCTTCAAGAGTACAGTACATTTCGTTTCACCTACATCAGAAATCAAATCACATCTCTGTCAACAACAACTGTTGGGCAAAATGCCACCGATGAACCCACCAGGAACTGCCGGTGAAGTGCTGCGGAACCTTCTTGGCAGCCTCTCCAGCGGCAGCACGTGCCTGTCGGACATGGTGGTGGGACAGCCTGTTTGGCATTCATGATATGTAGGATCGATTAGGATCAGATGTGTGTGCCAATCCACGTACGTATCTATTTATACACATCAATACATGAATATGTCATGATTTGATGATTGGAATCTCTGGCGACCAAAATCATCCAAAATACCTTCAGCACAAAGTCACATGGCCAAGGCTGGAGCACATCCCAGTGCCTCTTGCAATGATCCTTGCGCCTGGACAGTGGGAAATGCTTCGGAAAGGAAGATGGTCTGTTGAAACTGTGTGCCATCTCTGGGAGAAATTCATACCAGCAACCAATCCCTTCCAAACTACCCTCTGGTTATGTCAAAATAGCTATTGAAAATGACCATTGAAGTAGTGGATTTTCCCAGTGAAAATGGTGATTTTCTATAGTTTTTTGTATGTTTACCAGAGGGTATCAATTGCTCCTGGAAAATCATCCAAAACATCCCATTTTGGACCAACAGGACCATGGCCAAAGCATGGCCCACAACGGAAGCCACTGGGCGCACCATTTGCTGCGCCATCGCCACGCTGGGTGCTGCATCAGCGGCTTGGGCCATTGCCTGACCAGCGGGGACACATTTGGGGGGTTCGTCAACACACATTGGGGAGTTTTAACCAACAAACATGTTCCTGGTTGGTGGTTTCAACCCCTCTGAAAAATATTAGTCAATGGGAAGGATTATCCCATATACTATGGAAAATAAAAAATGTTTGAAACCACCAACCAGGTTCTTTAGGTAATCACAGCTTTAAGCGCCAACAATAATCACCAAACATCATGGAAACCGACAAACATGAGGTGATGTATGACTGATAGAACCCAAAGATGTGTCCATAATGGCTGAACATTAAACATGTCCAATTTTTGCAAGTCGCAACGAGTCTTGGCTTCCAACACATATATAGATCAGGAATGGTGAACTGAAGACAAGAAGATTGAACTTTTCCGAAGTGATTTTGTTGCCTAGCGCATTTGGGGGTATCTTGTTTACTGCTTGTGTGCAGTGTATCTAAGATCGCTTCAAAACAAACATCACACCCAACATTTAGTGCCCCTGATTGGTGTCCAACATTCTCATAACCTTCAAGATTCATCAGATTGATATCTTTTTTTCACCACAGAATATGATATGGTTTGAAACCATCAAGACAATCAAACGAATGGCTGTTTGGATGGAACCCCAAAGAACAATGAATTTACCTTCTGGTTATGTCAAAATAGCTATTGAAAATGACCATAGAAATAGTGGATTTACCCATTGAAAATGGTGATTTTCCATAGTTATGTTAGTTTACCAGAGGGTATAGGAAATGGAAGCACAGCAGAGTCGCTTTAAAAAACACCTGAAATACAATGGTGGGGAAATGGCAAGGTAAAACGATCACGTTTTTTCCCTTCCAAAGTGGGCTATGGCATGCTATGGTTCACCTCACTGGCCATCTTCTGCGCGTCGGCCATGCTGGGTGCTCCCTCAGCTGCTTGGGCAAGTGCCTGCGAAGAGGGATGCAGTTCTGCGTCATGGGGGATGGGGCCCCACCATTGAAACATGGGGAAACTATCGGATTCTCAAAGGGATTGTTTTTTTTGGGTTCCAACGTGTGAGACACGTGAGACACGTCCATACGCCGTGTTGCAATTTCTGGATGTTTGCAGTTTTCTAAGCATGTCCCTCATGTCAAAAAAAAAACAGTTGTGAAGAAGAGTATACATTCTATCCAGTCTTGAATAAAGATTGACAAACATATGTATCATATGTTGCTAAGAACTCTACTTTTTTGATTCTTCCCGGTAACGATAAAGACCCAACCAACACGTCGGAGTTACCTCTTGTGCTTGCTGCTTGGCCATATCTGCTGCAGCTGCCGCCTACAAAAATGCTCCAACTGAGGTGGCCTAGAAATTTCATGTGTTGAATTCTGCCTGAGGTGGCTAATATTCAAAATGACCATTGAAATAGTGGATTTTCCCATTAAAAATGGTGGATCTTTCCATAGTTATGTTAATTTACCAAAGGGTAGTTGAAGGCAGATTCTCAAATTTCGGACCAGTCATGACTGGTTTGGATTTGAAATAAACTCACAAAATATGTCTTTTAGACTGTACAAGTTGTTCATCGCCAAGATGCATTCGCCAGTTGGAGGTGCCCATAAAGAGTGGGATGTTTGCATTCCCACGAATCCAGAATTCTCAACGGAAGCTTCTTTTAACACAGGCGAAGCCGATCAAAAATTACTTTCGGAGATATGAAATATTAACCATTCTCAATAGACTCCTGAGGTTTTACGAACCGCGAGACCATATGGCACTTGTTTTCGCAGGTAGGACGTAAAGGCTTAAAATTGACTGTGACACCGTAAAAAAATCCGCAAATTATCTTTTTTCTCCAACAACGCAGCCACCTCCAAGCTAAGAAACTGGGCGAAGACGGCGTAGGCGAATGCCATTTAATTTGAATGCAAGCATCACTCAATCAAAAGAACTCATGTAAAGGTGGCACAAAATTGAGCGGATTATTTTTTGCAGCAAATCTGGAGGCACACCCCATCAAGAAAGCGAAGATATGATCCGGAAAATGGAATGAACGAGAAATGTGCAGAGAAGCTACGTGGCAAAATCCAAAACTCAACAAATGTGTAGATCTCAGGGCAATAATGGACAGCTGGTGGGATTGGAACAGTCGCATGGCAGCTCGCTTGAACCTTTGGACAAGCACTTTCAAAGTCATGGCTTGATTTATGAAACCCGGAAAGTATCCAAACTGGAAAACAAAATCTGCCATGATTTCAACCCACGACGTTCTATGGATGGATCTATGCGATCCAACGACCCATGCCGATTGGAAGAAAAATTCACAAATAGCGCCAGCTACGCTGGGGCTAAGCCGCATGGGTCCGGCAGCCAAAAATGCAGGATCTGGACTTGTGACTAATGGCTGCCACATTTCTTGGGGATAAGCGATGGCGATATACCTGTTATGGTGAGAAGATACTCTAGTTCTGATAAAAGGACTAATTATCTGATGCAAGTCGTCCAGAAAGTGGAATCTGGTACCCTCTGGTAAACTAACATAGCTATGGAAAATCACCATTTTTAATGGGAAAACTCACTATAAATGGCCATTTTCAATAGCTATGTTAGTTTACCAGAGGGTAAGAGAGAGCATGTTCTTTAGGTCCACCATGCATTTTCCCCTGCGAGATTCAACCTCGCCTGTTCCATCAGTACCTTGATTTGAGCCAACATCTTCTCGATCTCCTGCTCGATTGGACATTGCGGGACCTTCAATCAGTACTTTTTGGCATCTGAATCATTTATAGGCATATTGGCCATGTGTATCCATGTGTTGGCCATGTCCAAATAAGTTTGATGCTTACCCTCTGGTAATTTAACATAGCTATTGAAAATGGCCATTTATAGTGGATTTTCCCATTAAAAATAGTGATTTTCCATAGTTATGTTAAATTACCAGAGGGTACATCCACATCTTTGGGCCATCTTCGAACCGTCCTCTCCAGTCTGCTTCTCCAGCATGGCAGCTTTGCGGCGCGCCTCTTCAATCACCTGGAGCCAATCGAGCTCGATGGCGGCAACGATCAGAAAAAAATCATAAGGCCATCCAGAGAACCACTAGAAAACCATCATGAAACGATATAAACATAGCGAATACATGTGAAAAACCATCCCTACTGCCATTCAGTGTGCCCTGGCCTCTAAATTCAACTATGGTTCGCTTGATTTCATCAACACTGCGTTGTTTTTCTCTGAGGTCAACTGGAAGCCAGTTTGCCTCTTGCACCCAAAATACTCCGCCTCCGCTCCATGTGCTTTGGCCACTTCCAGGTTGCCTTTGGCTGATGGACAGAAAGCTCTCCTTTGATGGGTTCACTATTGACAGAACTAGTTCATCTCACCAAATTTTGTATATGTATATATATATATATACATATGTATGTATACACACATGTATGGATTTCACCCTTACCTGTGACATTGAGACTTCCACAATTTGGCGCAACTGGACTTTAATCTAGCAGTCTATGGTTGCTCTGCTGCAACTGGAGATCAATAGATCAATGCATGCTTATTGAATCATTGTCTATTCTCCAGACATTTGCTTCAAATCACCAGGTTAGAGGTTACAGGCTGTCCATCTACCCATTGTGGTTGCTGTATCATCAACGCGTAGGGCAACTTGGTAAATGGGCTGATCATCCCGCCACTCAGAGAATCCCATGAGCTATGTGACATCTTCCCTGCCATTCTGCCTGCTGCAATGCGTTCGGCCTGTGCAGCACAGTAACCTGGCAACGTGGCAGATGGAAAACACAGTAATTATGATACATGTGCATGATTTTGCATGGCCTTGTCAGGTTGCCGGAGGATATTCCTTTTGGGCAGGTATTTATCTTCTGGATACATAATTATCAATGTGTGTGTGTATCTGTTTATATATATATACATATATATTATATTATATATATATATATATATTATATTATATATATATTATATATTATATATATATTATATTATATATATTATATATTATATATATATATATATTATATTATATTATATAAATATATATATTATATTATATATATACTGTGTATATATATATATATACTGTATATATATATATATACATACGTGTATGGATGGCATAGAACTGCCTAGACCTTGCAACAAGCTCCGCAGCTCTCCCAGGATGGCACCTCCTTGAGAGACCATCTCAGATTTCATGGCATCCACTTCAGCATTCTTAGCCTGATTTTAGGTCGGCCGCAGATCTTGGGGTCTTTGGATGTTGCATATGTTGCTGTTGTGGCTATTTTTTCCTGAAAGAAACATGTTGGTATTGGAGTCTCTCCACCTCTTCCGATATTTTAGGATGTTGAGAATTCATTGGAAATTGCGAGATGGGTCTTCCATCATCCAAAAACTTGGTGTCCCAAGGGGCCCACAAAAAGCAATGTCCAGTATCAGATTCATCAACTTGCCAGGCCTCAAGTTCCGCCTTCAATGCGGCCAATTGCTTCTCAGTCTGTGACATCTCCTGATGAGATGGTCCATGGCTGGCCATGGCCATGGCTCAAAACTGTGTGGTACAGATAGTTTCAAAAAATGTAGCATTTTGGGGGTCTGAAATTCTGAAAGATCCATTTTTGGGAGATGTTGATCATGATTTTGGAGCCATACTGATCATCTTCCCCTGCTCCTTGAACTTATCCCATCTCCAAAGCAGCTTTCAAAGGTATCGCTGAAATCATGCAGCGGTTCCTGAGAGAGACCATCCTTCTCGCGCATCTGAGCTGCCTTGGATGGTGCCATTTTGTCATAGTTTGATCATCTGCACTGCAGCACTGTTTGATCATCATCACTGGGCTAGTGAAGGGAGTAAAGAAAGATGCAACGGTTCTATCACTGTGTTGATTTTGGCAGAAATTCAGAGGAACTCCCAGCAAAACCACCATGGAAATGTTCGGCATCTCTCTCTCTCTCTCTCTATTCATCACAAAACATGTACCCTCTGGTAAACGTTTACATAACTATGGAAAATCGGAAAATCACCATTTTTCATGGGAAAATCCACTATAAATGACTATAAATGGCCATGTTGGGGACACGAATCTGCCCATCCACCATCGCTGGGGATGCACACCAAGCGAGAGCACAAGACATCGGTGGAGCCGCGCAACAGGACGGCCTGGCTTGGAGCTGGCTATGACCAGCTGGTTCTCCTTTTCATGACCATCATTTTATAGCTATATAAATGGATTATCCATTGGTTTACAAATGGATAGTATATAAATTGGATTGTAAATGGATAGTATATAAATATGGATTATCCATTGGTATACTATCCATTGGTTTATCCAACAATTTTCAACATTTTTCATTCAGAAAAAAGAGGATTAATCATCGCCAGCTCACCTTTCCCACCCAGCCTTCACCAGAATTTGCGCCACTGGAAGGCCCATGCTCATCTGGTCGAAAGCCTGGGGCAGCTCGGAGTTGCACTGGGCATCCAGCGGTGATGGCGATCAAGACATCCATCCAAAGCAAATATGAAAAAATATGGAAAAATATGGAAAAAATATGGAAAAATATGGAAAAATATGGGAAAATATAGAAAAATATGGAAAAATATGGAAAAACCATAGGTGGCATGACCTATCCCCATCTCCAAGCTGTAACCTTGGCTTGCCATGGGCCTTGGCTTGCGCCACGATCTTCTCTGCGATGCTGTCCATGCCTCGATGGGGATCTGGCGGAGCCAGCAGGTACAAAGGGAGGTCAAACATCCGGAAAAAAACCATCTGGAATCCGCCGACCCCGCTTGCAGCAGGGGGAGCGCGTCAGAGGAGGAATTACCAGCAGCAAGGGCCAAGAAGTCATTACAGTCCCACGGTCTCACTTTGCTCTCTGTCGATTTGGCGAGAAGGAAGCAGGCCAAAAGGCATTACAAGCAGCAAGGGCAAGAAGCAAGAAAACAAGAAAGAAGAAGCAAGAAGCAAGAAGCAATTACAGGCAACAAGCGGCGAAGAAGCAAGAAACAAGAAGCCAGGAAGCAACACGCGGCTGGAAGACAGGTCCGAGAGCTAGTTTTGTTGTCGATTCAGACAGCACCGTTAGGCAGGCGGCTGGAAGACAGCTCAGAGAGCTAGTTTTCTTGTAGGTTCAGAAAGCAACGTTAGGCAGTGGCGGCCGTGGCCCGCAGGCCCGGTCCGTCCCTCAGCGCCCTGCTGTTTCGCTAGTTTTCTTGTAGGTTCAGAAAGCAACGTTAGGCAGTGGCGGCCGTTCAGACAGCTAGGTTTCTTGTAGGTGCAGAAAGCAACGTTAGGCAGTGGCGGCCGTGGCCCGCAGGCCCGGTCCGTCCCTCAGGGCCCTGCTGTTTGGCTGTGGCGCAGGCGCCGTTTTGGGTCAGACAGCTAGTTTTTTTGTAGGTTCAGAAAGCAACGTTAGGCAGTGGCGGCCGTGGCCCGCAGGCCCGGTCCGTCCCTCAGAGCCCTGCTGTTTGGCTGTGGCGCAGGCGCCGTTTTGGGTCAGACAGCTAGTTTTCTTGAGGTTCAGAAAGCAACGTTAGGCAGTGGCGGCCGTGGCCCGCAGGCCCAGTCCGTCCCTCAGGGCCATGCTGTTTGGCTGTGGCGCAGGCGCCGTTTTGGGTCAGACAGCTAGTTTTCTTGTATAGGTTCAGAAAGCAACGTTAGGCAGTGGCGGCCGTGGCCCGCAGGCCCGGTCCGTCCCTCAGGGCCCTGCTGTTTGGCTGTGGCGCAGGCGCCGACAGCTAGTCCGCCGACCCCTGCCGCCAGCAGGGGGAGCGCGTCAGAGGAGGCCTTACTAGCAACAAGGGGCGCAAAGGAAACTTCGCAGGCCCGGTCCTCAGGGGGTGTGCTGTTTGGCTGTGGCGGAGGCGCCGTTTGAGGTCAGAGCGCCGTTTGAGGTCAGACAGCTAGTTTTCGTGTAGGTTCAGAAAGCAACGTTAGGCAGTGGGGGCCGTGGCCCGCAGGCCTCGTCCGTCCCTCAGGGCCCTGCTGTTTGGCTGTGGCGGAGGCGCCGTTTTAGAGCGACGTTAGGCAGTGGGGGCCGTGGCCCGCAGGCCCGGTCCGTCCTTCAGGGCCCTGTTGTTTCGCTGTGGCGAGGGCGACGTTTTTGAGCCCCGGGCCGTCCCTCAGGGCCCTGCTGTTTGGCTGTGGCGGAGGCGTCGTTTTAGGTCAGACAGCTAGTTTTCTTGTCGGTTCAGAAAGCGACGTTAGGTAGTGGGGGCCGTGGCCCGCAGGCCCGGTCCGTCCTGGCGAGGGCGCCGTTTTTGAGCCTTGGCGGGGCCGTCCCTCAGGGCCCTGCTGTTTGGCTGTGGCGGAGGCGCCGTTTTAGGTCAGACAGCTAGTTTTCTTGTCGGTTCAGAAAGCGACGTTAGGCAGTGGGGGCCGTGGCCCGCAGGCCCGGTCCGTCCCTCACGGCCCTGCTGTCTCGCTGTGGCGAGGGCGCCGTTTTTGAGCCTGGGCGGCTGGAAGACAGCTAGTTTTCTTGTGGGTTCAGAAAGCGACGTTAGGCAGTGGGGGCCGTGGCCCGCAGGCCCCGTCCGTCCCTCAGGGCCTTGGCTGTGGCGGAGGCGCCGTTTTAGGTCAGACAGCTAGTTTTCTTGTATATAGGTTCAGAAAGCAACGTTAGGCAGTGGTGGCCGTGGCCCGCAGGCCCGGTCCGTCCCTCAGGGCCCTGCTGTTTCGCTTCCTAGTTGCACTAAATGTACTAACCATTCATTATATTCCCATTATTTTTGCTGGTTGGATTCCATATGGCCCACCGACACTGCGTCGCGATGCCACCATACATCCGCTATGCTGACTTCGAGGCCAGGTTCGGTGTATAGAGACAGACACCCAAGATATAGAAATATGTGTTCTGCTTTTGGGAGGGCCTAATTGATATGGATTTGCAAGCAAAAATGCTAGAAAATAGGGGGGAGGGAGGGAGAGAGAGAGAGAGAGAGACAAATCTATAGATATCCGCCGACCCCTGCCACCAGCAGGGGGAGCGCGTCACAGGACGCCTTACTAGCAACAAGGGGCGAAAAGAGAAAATTCGCAGGCTCGGTCCTCAGGGCCCTGCTGTTTGGCTGTGGCGGAGGCGCCGTTTGAGGTCAGAGCGCCGTTTGAGGTCAGACAGCTAGTTTTCGTGTAGGTTCAGAAAGCAACGTTAGGCAGTGGGGGCCGTGGCCCGCAGGCCTCGTCCGTCCCTCAGGGCCCTGCTGTTTGGCTGTGGCGGAGGCGCCGTTTTAGAGCGACGTTAGGCAGTGGGGGCCGTGGCCCGCAGGCCCGGTCCGTCCTTCAGGGCCTTCCTGTTTCGGCTGCTTGGCCCGGAGCTTCTCTTGGTGCATCTCACTCCCCTCCGGTGTCCAGGGGTCGGCGGCAGAGGGCGTAGCCCTTTAATTACATTGCAGGGATTCCCACAATGGATGATGGTAATCCCATGTAATCCCCAAATATCCCCAATCTCTTGGGCAGAAAAGGGCCCCCTAAAAAAAACATCAACCAACAGTGGTTTAGCAGCCACTGCACGACTCTGCTCTATCCACCTCCATCGTCTGGAAAACACCTCCACCCAGGACCCACAATGAGATGCACCGTGACACCCTGTGGTCTGGACCTGGGACCTGGGTTTCGGACTCAAAGACGTCTCAGAGATCCAGCAGAAGACGGTCATCACCTGAGTACTCCAGATGAAGTTTGGATGAAAAAATGGGGGAATTCCAGAAATTCACAGCTCTTTCCAGACCGCATACCGTTGAGGCCGATCTCTGAATCCAAAGACCAGAAGTGGCTGCAACCCACACTCCATTCTTTCTAGACTGAACAGCCATCTGCGCCCAAGCGACGTTGCCAAAGAAGAAGAGCAAGGCCTGGATACAGGAAGAAAATCCACTCAACCAATGATGGAGACAACTTTTTCTCTTACATTCCTGTTGGCGAGATCCAGCATTTGGGTCTGTCTGAACATAGGGTACCCCAAAATTTGACGCTTGATCATCATTGTCCGAATTCAATCGCAATTTTATGGGGTTAATCCACCACTTCCAGACACACCCCGTGACATTATATCAAGTTGACTATATCCCGTGATATCTGCACCATATTTCTATTCTGGTTATAGGTCCTCATTTTTGTTGGTAAAACACGTCCGAAAGTAGAGGCAGCCGCAAAATTGAATCATCATGTTCCATCCCTTTTCCAGCATTCACCATATTCTATGGATTTCATAGAATCATGGTCCATAAATGTCCATAAATGTCCATAAATACATAGATTTTTCCATAAAATTCCATAAATACATAGATTTTTATATGTTTTTCCATGATTTTTATCTCCCCATTTTTTCCACAGCAAAAATTGCCCCGCGCACCAAGAGGATGGAGACTTTGGCGGCGCAGGCGGTGACCCAGGCGGCACAGTAGCTGGGCTCACCCTGGCGGATTTAGACATTTTGAGGGATCAATTCTGGAACAGTATGAAACACTAGATATTTGAGACTATGAAACACTAGATACTTGAGGATATTTGAGGATATTTGAGGATAATGAGGATAATGAGGTGGAACAGTATGAAACACTAGATATTTGAGGATAATGAGGGTCAAAACCTTGGCTATATCATGGCTATATCATGCATAGATCATAGATATTTGAGGATAGTGGGTCAAAACCAATAGTACCCCTTTTTTGTTCACATCAAAATAGCTGGGATTTATGGATGTGAATAACCCTCTAAAAATGGTATTAATAGGTATTGATTCATAGCCATTTGAGGATAATGAGGATACTTGAGGATAATGAGGATACTTGAGGAAATTCTGGCGGTTCAATTATACAATTTATGGTCGTTTCAAATAGAATATCCAGTTCTGGCGGTCAGTTTTCTCTAGCCGTTTGAAGTTGAATGTAAGAATATCGTGGTAAAACTTGGTAGTCCTTTGAACATGTTTGAATCAGGCGTTTTGTGGATCTGCCAGCTATGCTATGTGACTTAAAAACTGCAAAAACAGGCGAATCATGACACTCTGCATGGGACCCGATTCGTTGGGGGACTTTGAACCAGAACCAATGGATTGGCATTGAGACCCTGGCAGCTGCTGCTGGATGGAACGCCACCACACCAGGCACCTTGGCTGCTGTGAGCATTGAGTTCCATGCAGTTCCAGGATCCAAATGGCTCAACAACCCCAACAATCACCCAACACCAACCAATGAGATCATCAGTTTCACAACCATCCAACAAAATCCAAGACCACTCCCAGGCTCCCAACCCCCAAACTGAGATGTGGCACGAAGAGGTAGCCGAAATACAGCCACAAGTTCCAGAAGGTGGTCAAGACCCACAGCAAGGTGCCGAAGCCCACAATGTGAGAGAAGACGTTCACCCGTGTCCTGCCAGGGAAATTTCACCGAAAGCTGCTTGAGCTTCACGCTTGTCTGGAGACTATCTGGTGGAGTAATGATGTGCAAAAATACTTGTCACCTCGATCACGATCCCAAGTGGGGATTAAAGTTAGACGGAATTACCTGCAAGTCAGAGAGGTGGCTCAAACTTGACAGGGTTCTCTAACACATAGCTCCTCTCTTCAAAAGCAAAATTCAAAATATACTCCCATCAAACCTGCTAGTCAAAACCCAAACCCACCCGTGATTTCCCAGTCGAACCGTCGTTGGTGAAGTCCCTCATACAAACATCGAAATCATCAAAGTTTCTCGTGGCAATTGATAGAACCAACAGCATCCAACAGCCAACAATAACCACCACCAGTAGATCCAGTGGATCTGGGCATTCTGGGCATGGCTCAAGCGGCTCAAGGGAGCCACAGCCCCTCCTGGCTTCGCAGGCCAAGGCGTGTTGCAAGGTGCTGGCGTAGACTGAGGCGAGAGCCGTAGGGCCGTGGTGGTTGGAGGATTGGGGAAAGAAGCCACCAAAATCTTTGAGATACGGTGGATGGAAGAAATCCTGCACCAGTTAATAGGTGGTTTATCCCATTATTCATAGGGTTTTAACCATCCAAGGTGGTGCAGGATTTCTTCCATCCACAGTATATTTCAACTTGGGAGAAGTCATGCATTGATATGGGTTAATCACTATTCCATTTTCATTGTAACATTCATTTAGAGGTATTGTGTTGTAAAAGGCAGTCGAAGGCAGTTTGATTTGGATAGAAACGGCAATTTGGGGATACAATCAAAAACATGGGTAGATAGAACCAATCAATTGGGACAGAACTGGTTGCTTCCCAAAAAGACATGCTGCAAAACATAGCAACCATCAAGCTTGAGTTGCTGCTAGCTTGCACAGCCACAGCAAAAGCATGTGCTTTCGACAACTTTGGACTGCAATCTGATCTACGTGCTTGTTGATCTTGTTGCAGGCACAAACAAGTCCAAAAAACAACAGCTTTGTTAAATCTTGTTACCCTCTGGTAATTTAACGTAGCTATTGAAAATCACCATTTATAGTGGATTTTCCCATTGAAAATGGTGATTTTCCATAGTTATGTTAGTTTACCAGAGGGTAATCTTCTTCTTGGGATGTTCCCCCATCAACCAATGCATGGCTCCAGCTGCACCGCCCCTGGGTCCCCTGGGTGCTGCCGACAGATGAAGAGTTCCTTCAACTCCTCGAGGCCTGTGTTGCTGGGCTGCGCTGTGGCCTGGCACTGATGCTGGAAGTTGCTGCGAGGGAAAGGTCGTTGGAGGCTTTGCCCCATATGTTGAGGTGATTGTAAAATTGTAATGATACTTGGTTTGATAAAGCCATACAAAGCCTATATCCATCTATATCCTTAATCGAAACTAATTTGATGATTTGGAATTAATCATGTCAACAAATTCCGCAGAAATTTCAGTTCCAGTCGGATGAAACATGGTTATCCGATGTTATCCGCAGCTGCCTCCGCCAATTTCACCTTCATCTCATCGTTCTTGCGCCGAATCTCCGCCTGGTTATGTGTCGATGATGATGACATTTGGCAGTGGGATGAACCCAGGATTCCAGGAGGTTTTCATAGTCATCTTGATGTGTCACAATGGCCAATTCCTCCCAATTCTAATGCGGTTTTTTTTTCATGATCAACTAATCAACTAATCAACTAATCTGGATTTTGGAGTACCTATTTTGGGAGAAACTCAGATCATCTCATACCTGCTGAGATGATAAACACCTGGGTGACCAAAAGGATTCCCGTGCGCTGCCCGCAGCACCTTGGCGTACATGCACTGGGCCACCTGTGTGCAATTGGTTAAGAATTGGATTTGGGTCGCGTTCCCAGGAATGAGCAGTTGGAAATGTTGAACTTGCCCTATATCCATCTTTCCCATATCTGTTGGAATGAGCAGTTAGTCTATATCCAATATCTGTTCTTTTCCCATCTTTTCCCACTCCTACCATGATTTGCTGGTCATTTGCAATCAGTTTACGTCCAAATCTACAAACTCTACAGGTGGATGGATCAAGAAATCCATAGAAATCCTATTCCCCCAGCAGGATGATGTCATGGAAAAAACCCTGCAGGAAACCCATCGTTTAGCCATGGGAAAAAATTCATGGCCTGCAGCAGTCGCGCCAAGGCCACTAAGCCGGCGATGACGCCCACGGAGCGAGCCCAAAGCCTCCATGGCGGCTTTGAGAACTTCAGTCAAATTGGGAAAACATCGTGACTTATAAATATGTATATATATATAATTATATAATATATAATATTATATATATATATATCATATCATATAAACTTTTGTAAAGTTATAGATAAGTTTCCATGAAGTTAGATTACATGATCTTCCCACCTTGGGAGGCATCATCACAACTTGAGACTCCGGTTGACATAGCGAAACACTCAGATCATGTGGTTGGTATCAGGATCAGCCAGGGCAACAAATGGCATTTCTATACTTGCAGGAGAGGTAGGTTGTACACCTGGAATTGATCATCGTGTTTCTAATCTAAGGCTTCATTTCGGGCATCAACTTAAATGTTTCCAGCCTGTTGGGTTTAGAAACTCTTCGAAGACAAGGATTTCACCCCCATCCTGAAGCCCCAATTGGCATGTGGTGCCAACCTCAAGCCAGGGATGGAGGCACATGGATGATCTTGATCTGCATACCTGGCCGCATAGCATGGGACCATGGGACGCCTCGAGAAACCGACCGCTTCGAGAAACATGCCGCAGCGTACTCGGAGTAGCCCGCAACGCACAAGACGGGAATCAGCACCAGCACGACTTGAAGCAAATGACCTGCTGGCAACATACCCTCTGGTAATTTAACATAGCTATTGAAAATGGCCACCTTTATAGTGGGTTTTCCCATTAAAAATGGTGATTTTCCATAGTTATGTTAGTTTACCAGAGGGTAGGCACTTGGTCAAAGATGTGGATTTCCCAAGAAATGATGGATGTATTCGCCAGAGGTCCGATGAAGAACCCGGGGCTGCGACAGACTATTTTGAAGTTGAGGTTGACCTCAGAAAAAAGAAGCTTGAAACCAACGAAGCCTTTCTTCCATTGACCAAAAAGAGAGACTTGTCTGCTTGCTCCTAGTGGAAGAAACTGTTGTTGAGAATGAACGCATCCGTGTATTGTGAATGCCAATCCAGAATAGTTCCTGCTTTGTGAAACACTCATCATGCTTCACTGCGTTTCATGTGCCATTCACCTGCTTTTGCTCGTTGCCTGTGATTCTATCACGCCTGAAGCACATCGCTGGATAGACATACATCACACAACGGTGTCTTAAAATGGGTAGCGGATGACTTCCAGTTCCAACCCATCCTCAAAATATTAATCATTAAGGGTATCATCATCCCAATCATGATCGAAAGCAAAGCCTGTTTCAAACTACCAACAAAATAGCCCTGGATTTCCCATGTCAAATGAATTTCGCGACCCACTAAGGTCCTTACTGGCACCAGCAGACCCGCCAACAACACCGAAATAGGCGGCATGTTGGCGGACAGGGCTGCGTCCTTGGGACCCGTCATTACAACGTCGTCGTGGCAGTGGTGAATGGGGGTCAAAATTCAATTTCACTTCTAGGTGTAGTCAATAACCTACCAAGGGAAATTCGGGTGAAAGTGCTGCATCTTGGCGGCCCCGACTTCATCTAAGAGCACCATGAACTCCTCGCACCAGGATGACCACACAGTGGTTCAGGCCACACTTGAACCCTTCATCGTAGGCATAGAGTGCACGATACAAAGTGCTTTAATGATGTTTGGCATGCAGAATTCCTGTATGCCTTTGAATGTGTTCTCCAAGCATGCAGATTCATATTCTTCACACAAACAGCATCAACAAAGTGGATAGGAGGCAACTTTGACCTCAAACATTCGACCTGCAGTTGGCATTTTTTTGTGGTGGTTTCCCCACCACCAAGGACTCCTCGAGCTGGAGGGACTGGGCTACAGATCCAACAGTGTCCGTCAACTCGGTCATGACCAAGGCCTGCCATCGAGTCAGGGCATTGTCGCAGCTTCAAAGACGTCACCAAGCAAGAAATTGCAAAGCAAACTGAAACCTGAGCAAACTGGTTCCAAGTTGATGCTTATGAATAAGGGGGTTCACCCACATTCCATGTTTCTTGGCTGGTCATTCCAATTATTAAGTGGTTCATCCTACTTAGTAAGTGACTTTAACCCCAGGAAAAAGTGCATATTTCCATGTTTCTTGGCTGGTGATAGGGATTAACCATGATTAAGCCTATACTTATCCTAACCTTCTCCCATTTTGTTCGCTGGCACCTTGGCTTTGGTGGTCAGGGAACTCACCTTGTCGCTCAGGATGCTGGCTACCTGGCCATTGCAGAGGCTTTTGGATCCAAATTCCCAAGCCATCTAACGAGTTCAATACGTACACCATAAATCCAGCAGTTTTTGTAGCTATGAAAAACTAACTAATCGTGTTTGTTGGGTATAGCCACAAAATCAACACTTATTTTAGCTACAAACCAACTTAACTAGTTTAAATCAAGTATAAATCCACATGTTTGTTGGTTGAACTTCCATTTTCCTTCATTTTCTATTGGTAAATCATGGTAAATCCTCCATTCTCCGATCGGTTTTTGGTCCCGAGACTGCGCCTGGACTCCCTTGGCGACCTTGGGTGCCATGCTTTGAGCTCCACGCTGCAGCAGCTTCCGCACCAAGTCCTGCCCAGCAGGTGTTTTTTGATGACGTGAATAACGACAGATTATAAACATTCTGTAGGAAATACTATAGTAAATGTAGAGAAGTATAGTATCTATACTGTCCAATTGATATTTTATATATATACCCACACATATTTTCTAAACATGTATCCAAAGAAATACCTGATTAAGCATATTTAGAATTCAACTCATCTTTCGAATAGTATCATTCCGCGTCATTATGAACATGATATAATTCCTCCAACATTCTGATACACTATGGCAATAATTCGACGATCATCCTACTCACCGTCGTGATAGCGATCATCGAAGCAGCAGTTACCCTCTTGGCTCCTCGTACTCTTCGAGTGCAGGTCCCAGGTTTTTGGGTTCCTGCTGAAAAATTCATGGTGAGCCACGAACTGGGCACCAAGACATTGGGCAAATAAACCTATGGGTTCTGTCTGAAACTCGTGTTCTTTCCAAATTTCATGGGTGAATCACCATGTTTCCTAGCAAAACTGCCATAACTTGGGGGGTACAATCCATTTTAAGACACGCCCAAATATCATCAAATGTCATACTACTGGTTATTATCCAATTATTTCTCCATAAATGACCAGCGATAAGTTGCAAAATATATATATATAATCCTGAAATTACCAAGCATTTAAGATACAATTGTCCATACATGACCAACCATTTGCAGTATATACTACCCTCTGGTAATTTAACGTAACTATGGAAAGATCCACCATGTTTAATGGGAAAACTCACTATAAATGGCCATTTTCAATAGCTATTTTGACATAACCAGAGGGTATCCCATTTATGGCTCCACTTCTTATTGGTTGGCTACAAAAAATCCCGATCAAGTCCAGCCATGTCCAGCCCGGAGCCTCGGCGACTGCTTCCTGAGACGATCGGCACAAAAGCTTGCGCACCCATTGGAAAAATTGCAGTTTCAATGGGAAAACCAATGGGAAAACAATGGGAAAACAATGGGAAAACATGATGATAATGCAGAAACCCATTGGATGATAATATGGACACCTCTATTTTTTGTGATCTTCACATCAAATTCACATTTACCCTCTGGTAAACTAACATAGCTATGGAAAATCACCATTTTTAATGGGAAAATCCACTATTAATGGCCAGTTTCAATAGCTATTTTGACATAACCAGAGGGTATCAACTTTTTCTTTGTACTTGGCATGGACCTGCAGTGGCCGTTGGGCCCAGGAGATGGTAGAGCATTTGGAAAAACTTTTGACTACGATGCATTGGTCAATTCCAACGGCTGAGATGCTTCCCAAACTGTTCCCTCATGGCAGTGTGTCAAAACCAATAGTACCCCTGTAGTTCACATCAAAATAGCTGGGATTTATGGATGTTCATCCCATTAAAATGGTATTTTCATAGGTATTGATCCATACCCACATGTTCCCAGCAAGTCTTTTCAAAAGGCTGGGATGCCCTCACCGGCTCTGGAGCTGGCTCAGAGATTTCGGCCGTCTCAAGGCCCTCCTTCATCTCTTTCCTCACAATGCGGTGATAGACTTCAACAGATTTATGCCAAAATGACCCATTCAGAGAGGTTCATATTTGGGAAGCACAGGTATCATGGCTAGACTTGCACAACCCACAGAAAGAAGATATTTGTAGACTTGTATCATCGATTTTCAAATGGCCAAAAATTGACACATGGACTCACCAAATCAAGGTTTATGCCCAAGAATGAACATTTCACCAATAGTCGTTTGAACGAAACAAGAACGAAACCGACCCCGAGACCCCCGACACTTCGGAGGTTGGTGTAGAGGTGTAGAAGAAAATCAGGGAGGCCACTAGGGCGATGCCACCTGGAGAAGCGGTGCCATTGAATTGAAATGAAAACACACACACACAAATAGGGCTATCCCAACTGGTTGGTGGTTAATAATGGTTAACTAACTGGTTAATAATGGTTAATAATGGTTAATTCTTATCACTATGGTGCCATTGTGGATGGTTTAATCGCTCTATCATTCCTGTTTGGTCGAAGCAAATCTCCGAGCAGGAAAATGTGAATTCAAGTTGAAGTGTCAGGGAAGTGAGAGGATGTTTCCGTTGTGGTTTCTGAGACAAAACTACATCACTCATTGAAAAGGTCTAGCCGAGTCTAGCCCTGTGTGTGTGTGTATAAACTCGATGATCCTTTGAACAATGAGTCCGTAGCAAAAAAGTGATCGGGTGATCTCCCAACGAAGCAGCTGCATCCCAAATCTGGCATCCAAAAGTGTCGCCCCCTTTCTCTCACTGTTCCCCATCGAGCCACACATCACCGCGCAGACATAGAGCTGGACGCGCAAGGTGGGCGATGCCTGCGGCCAAAAAGGTGCGGCCAGCTGCTTTTGCTGGGTCCAAACATGGGTAAAGTACATGTTGTTGACCAAATATAATTATTGTATATATAGGCTCGTCCCACCTCCTGGAACTACATACGATGGGGTGGGGGGGGGGGTGGGATGTTAACGTTCATGTGAACTTGCAGAAGCAGTTGATGCTACGCACACGGGGGTGGGGGGGGGGGGTGATGGGGTGGGATGTTAACGTTCATGTGAACTTGCAGAAGCAGTTGATGCTACGCACACGCGGGGTGGGGGGGGGATGGGGTGGGATGTTAACGTTCATGTGAACTTGCAGATGATGATGATATAATGCTGCTGATGATGATGATGATGATGATGATGATGGATGATATGGATGATATGATGATATGGATGCTATGGATGATATGATGGATATGGATGATATGGATGATATGGATGATATGGATATGATATATGGATGGATGATATATATGATATGGATGATATGGATGATATGGATGATATGGATGATATGGATGAAGTGGATGAAGTGGACGATGTGGACGATGTGGACGATGTGGACGATGTGGACGATGTGGACGATGTGGATGATGTGGATGATGTGGATGATGTGATGATGATGATGATGATGATGATGATGATGATGATGATGACCCTAATGAAACTTGTCAATTCCGGGGCAAAATTTCGTCCCGGAATTGACAAGTTTTACCAACCTAATTCGGGGTGTGCGCAGTTCCAGAAGCGCGGACGAGGCTATATATACTTACTGTATATATGTATACTGTGTGTATATATATAACGAAAAATAGATATGAAATGGATGAAACGTACGGGTTCAAAGGGATTTGCCATTTTCGTTTTCGGCATGTGGGGAGTCGCACCAAGCAACAAACAGCCATGGATGACCATCCCAGCCGGACAACAACTTGACGGCACCGGCGCACCTCCCAGCGAGGGGTGGCTACCTCCACCTATCAAGTGGAACATCCATCATCTGTGGATAGTTTTGTAGCTGAAATGATTTGCTGTGGCCGTTTTGTCAGCTCTTGCGGCGCGAACTGCTCGCAATTTCTAGAAAATGAGATTTTGCGTGAAAGAAATTGGCATCTACCATATGTGTTTGCGTAAAATAATGTAAAATATCTATGCCAAGCTGCTTCGCATCGATTTTCATCAACCCCTGAAGCCTTGGTGATCCTGGCCCCGATCCAGCTTGGTCCAGCGGTATCCAGCGCTCCAGCCTTGCGGAGGAACTGCTCTTGTCCCATCTCCAAGGCCACCTAGGTTTGAGTCAGGGAGCACCAGTTGGTGACTCGAGTTACCCTCTGGTAAACGTTTACGTAACTATGGAAAGATCCACCATGCTATTAATGGGAAAACTCACTATTTCAATGGCCATTTTCAATAGCTATGTTAAATTACCAGAGGGTACCAATATTCAACTCATTCAATTCATTGAATTCATTCAATCATCATCAACCTATCCCAAGTGTCCGAATCCACCAATCAGCCAAGCACAGCTCGGAGCCCCCCACACAGCTGGTCAACAGAAGGAAGTGAAGCAGGGCCATGGCGTCCTCAGCAAAATTCCACCGGAGTTCACGGCCAAATCTACTCTTGGCGGCTTCAGCAGGTAAGTATACCCTCTGGTGAACTAACATAGCTATTGAAAATGGCCATTTATAGTGAGTTTTCCCATTAAAAATGGTGATTTTCCATAGTTACGTTAGTTTACCAGAGGGTAAGCAAGTCATCTTCAAGTGTCACGAGAAAACGACTGTTTACTTTCACGAAGAAGAAACACTCCTTTAGATATCAACCATGGGTGTGCTGCAGCGCTAGAAAGTCTTCACCAGGTGGTAGGGTGGTGCATCTTGGTCCGCCCTGAGGCTTCCACCAGGGGGAAAACGCTCCGCTTCCCTCTTGTTGTGCCGGTGTCGGCACTGGACTACAATTGAACTGAGATACTGCGAGCCGCAGCGGCTGCGGAGACTCACAGATTCGTAGATTGGCAGAATCCTCTGTCAATGGCGAGGTGACCACGAAGTGCTGGTGAGCCAAGTGCTGCTGATGTGCTCACCATCACATGCTGACCATCAGGAAGTCACCCCGGTTTTGAAAGGGATATTCCTAAAGAAAACAACATTTGATGGTTCTGTCCTCAGGCCTTGAGGTATCCCAGATCATTCTTGAGCCTCTGCCAGAGATCTAAACAGAAAATGGATCAACTCACCTGTCTGCAGAAGAATGGCTGGAACAATGACTTTCCAATAGCTCACCTTCATCCGTCACCATAGTCACCTGTAGTTTACTGTCAAAGTTTGGTAACCCCAGATGTGTCCCAGAATACATCCCCACATAATGCCACAACAAGCCATGCATCATCTCCCATGGGCTTCAGCCACACCAATCGGTTTTTTTTCGGCCGGATTGGTTTCGCCTGGCTGGAGCCGTGGGAGTTTCCATGATTTTCAGGTGACAGGCAAAGAAACCAGCAGGCAGCAGTTGCAGTTGCGGCGCAGCCTGTTTTTAAACGAGAGCGGTTTGGAACCAACGAGAGCATTGTCATCTTGTCCTTCCTCCATCTCATGCAGTCAATTTTGATGCGACACAATGCCGATCCGATCTGTGTTGAAAATCGTTGTGGAGTTGTGGATGATAGGATATTTATTGTGGCATATTGTGACGACAGCTGTCCATAGACCATGGGTCTCATGGATCTCAGTGAGTTGGAGGCTGTATCGGACTGTCACACCAGGAGGTCACGGCTTAAATCTGGGAAAACAGAGCCGTGGCGAAATCGCTGACTCGGGAGGCGATTCGCAGTCTTCAATTCTTGTCCGAGCCACGTTCAAAAACTCACAGTCCGACAGAGGACCAGCCTGGGCCACTGGGGTCATGGGGATGGTAACACGAAAGTGGAGATTCTCGGTCCATGAAACACTTGTGCTTTGTGGAACTCACCAGGGACTAGTCACACTGGGAGATTCTCCGAGAACAATTTCTGAACGATGGCTTGAAACATCGCGACTTTCACCCTTCGACAACGTAGATGGAAACTCCCCATCCCCAATCCAGCACTGGTGAGTTCTTTACGGTGCTACCGTTTGCTCCAGTGGATCCAAGTTTCAAACGAAAATGAAAAAAACTTGGGACTATTGAATATCGAGAAGGGACGACAAAACCTTTGAACTACCCTCTGGTGAACTAACATAGCAATGGAAAATGGCCATTTATAGTGGATTTTCCCATTAAACATGGTGATTTTCCATTGCTATGTTAGTTCACCAGAGGGTAGATCATATTGACGAGCCGCTCTTCTTGATGAAGTCTTGTGCGATCAAGGTGAGCATTGCGTGGGGTGCGATGCGCACGTAGTAGGTGGGGAAGCCGGCGTAGAAACGCAAAGGACCACCTGTGGCATGGAGACGGGGAAGCGAAATAAACTCAGGGCCAGATGGTTGTTTTGCTTCCAAGGGAGCTGTGGTTTGGTGGTATGATGCCGTCAATCCTTCGGGCAGCTGCCATCTCACACGTTTTAATCTTCAAATTGAGTCAAAATCACTAATCCTATAATATCCTATATACAATCTGAAAAGTATTCCCTCCAAACGCCCCATTCGATTCTATCAAATAACATATATGGGTATGGATCAATACCTATTAATACCATTTTTAGGGGAATGAACATCCATTTACCAGCTATTTTGATGTTCACCAGGGGTACAAGGTTTTGACACACTGCCATATGGCTTTGTCTGAAAATAGTGTACTCATTTTCCCAACATTCTCCTTGACCAACCTTTCTCCTAGAAGCCAGCCTTCAGCCATGATCTTCATCGCACAATCCATGGAACCTGAGCAAAATGCCATGGTCGCAATGGTCAGCCTATGGATTTGTCCCTCACTATACCCTCTAGTGAACTAACATAGCTATGGAAAATCACCATTTTTAATGGGAAAACTCACTATAACTGGCCATTTTCAATAGCTATGTTAAATTACCAGAGGGTATGGCAATTTCCATGAGAAAGCTGTGATTGGAACCAGTGGATAACTTGTGGGTACCCGATTTTCCGTTAAGGTCCTGACACTGCCCTGACAACCAGATAATAACTTTGCCTGAGCCTTCCGCAAAATTTGGCTATACATTCCAATATGACAACCGATAGATAAGTCATCATAATCGTCCGTGTGCATTTAGGGTTTCTGAGTAGTTAAAAAAAACAACTTGGGCCGCCAATTTTGTTCCCCTTTGACCTCATCTCACACCAAGCAACTCTTGTAGGGAAGCTCACCTGTGACGCAGAGCTTTGTGCCACAAAGGGTGTAGCTATTCTCACAGATCATTCTCACAGATGACACCAGAACATCGGCGTGAGCATTTCTTGGGACTGAAACCACTGCAGTTGCCCAAAGCAATAAGTGCCAACCACTGAAAAACTGCAGTTTTCAGTTATCTCAACTGTCAGCGACCGCCTGTGACGGGATCTTTCTTCTGCTTCTGCATCTGCGTCTTCACAAAGTCAAAGGGCAAGGAGAAGAAGGACGCGAAGAAACCGGCCTCGGCTGGGCGAAACTTCCTGAAAAATGACTCCCTCTGCTCAACACAGCGGAAATTCCACCATTTATCCATCGGATTTTCGTTTTCATCTTTTTCATCCAACTTCTCGGACCCTTCTTCTGTTGGAAAAATGTGATCTTTTCAATCAACAGATGGGTTTGTCTGAAAATAGTGTACCCCTACAATGGTTAATGATCATTATCCCTATTAAATGGCTATAATTGGGGGTATACCCCATTTTCAGACATACCCAGATGTTTTTTTTTTTTTCCCATGGTTTCCCAGCTGAGCTGAGCCACAATGGCAGAGGCTCCAAAGACCTGTGGCGCTCCGGAGACGCCCATGTTGCCCAGCGCGTCCTGGCGACGTTGAAGAGTTGAGGGATTTGGAACATTTACAATTTATAAAATCATATACATATAATATATATATATATATATATATGTATACAATATAGATAGATATACATATATATATATACAATATAGATATACATATTATACATAATCTATATATATATGATATATGTGTATAATCATTTGAAAATCCCAAAATCATTCAACAAATGAGACCCAAAGATGATTGAAGATATTCACGCGGCTTCTCTGATTTCGCAAAGAGTTGTGTTGGCCTTTTGTGTGATCTTAAAACCAAACAAAACGCTTCCACGGTTCGAAGGTGGGAGTACCTCCCAAATTGCATGAGATCTTAAGACTACGAGACTCATTCAGGCTCGGAAAATTCACATCGGCTGGTTCAAAGACAGTTCTTTGATGATCAAGCCCCAATTTTGACTGGCCAAAGCCCAATTCTTGGCTGGCTAAATCTCCATGTTACAACGAAAATTCAAAGGATCCAATAGAATTCGTACATATTTGATGGTCAACTCACCATTTTTTCCATGTGAGCCATTAAAAATACCCCGTTTTCCCATCTCATTATACTAGTTGGTATTTTTAATGGCTTCCCTACTATGGCTTATCATAATCCCCAGTAAACCAGGTAGTATCATCCCCTATAGCAATCAATTCACCAGGGTATTTTTCCATGGTTTTTGTCGCCTTCGCACTGGCATTGAAAGCCAACATCCCGAAGTTCAAGGCCATAGCACGAGTTGCGGTAGGTGCAGCACCGGCCATCAAGCCACCTGCCTTGAGAAATGGCAGCATCAATGGATAATTCAACAGGAAATCGTTGGTTTATGTCACTTTATACAACCTTTTTTTGGGGAGTGCAGGGGATCACAGGGGGGTTCCTTGTATTTCTGCCCATCATTCAACTTAGGGTGTTCCAATGGGAGATAAAGCGACAAAAACAAAGGTTGATAACCAATGTAAAGGGGATATGATGAGGATTTTTGTTGGGACATGTTGCCAACTTGATATGATTTTTTTGGTGTGTGTCTGAAAATTGGAGTGTTGAAACATCCCAATCTATCTGGGTAAATTATAATAATTCACTAACCTGAATGGTTCGGCCATTTGGGGATGATTCCCCTAACACTAACTATGATTCCAGGGCTCGGTCGCAGTGAGGTCGTGATCAAATTTACCCAGAATATCCATTAACATTCATTATCTTCCATAATCTACCCATAATTACCCAGTAATTAGACATTATATCCCTTATAATTTACCCAGAATCTATGTCAATTGGACTCGGGGGTCCCATATTCAGATGAAAGTCATTGACCCTGAATGAGGCGACCTATTGCTAAGAAATGGCTAATCCTCTGGATATGTGGCCCAACAATAGGGAAAACCATAGGAAAATGGAGGTTTTAATGGGAAAACCATAGGAAAACCATAGGAAAATGGAGGTTTTAATGGGAAAACCATAGGAAAACCATAGGAAAATGGAGGTTTACCCTCTGGTAATTTAACATAGCCATGGAAAATCAGCTTTTTTAATGGGAAAACTCACTATTCAATAGCTATGTTAAATTACCAGAGGGTATGTGGCCCAACAATGGTTGGCAGGATACTCTGTTTCTCTTTTTGTCGCCAAACGATCCATTACGATTCACCTACCATCAGTCACTTAACTCAGTTATATATTAGTTTCATCAGATTGGATTTCCAGGTGGTCGCTTCAGCATCCGATGGAGGCACTCCCTCATTGGCCACGATCTTTCCCATGGTGGTGAAGACGTTGGTGTATCCGGCTCTCCTCAGCAGCCGGACCATGCAATTTGCTGCCGCCCTACGTGCTTATTCAGAGTTGGGTTCAAGAGATGTCAAGACACTCACTTTCGCATGCATCAACTTGACATCCAGAATCAGGAAACACCAAACTGAGGTTGATTTCTCTTCAACATTCATTGCAGCGATGCAAAATCTTACCACGATTTTAGCTGCATCAACCGACTAGCATGGTAAACTTCGGGCTCAAACTGCTCCCCCAAATTGCCATGGCTCTCCGCTGCAGGCTTCATGCTGTCCGCCTCGCCAGGGTTGGACGACCAAATGCTGAGCTTCCAGGAAAACAGGTCAATCGCTGGAAATTTGAAGGTAAATAACTGGAAACCCATGGCTTTTCAATCAGCCAGAAACAACATGGGTCATTAAATGTCACCATTGAACATCACCCAACCATGATCGGTATATGGTCTACTAGATGGCTACTATTTTTGGTGATGTCCAATATTCCCAAAATGGGACATTTAATGACCCATGAACAAGGTGTTCCTAAAATCAACCGCCTTTCGAGCAAAGTTTGAGAGTGAAAGCAATCTGCTAACGGCAACCTCTCCTTTTGTTGAGCTGGTCCTTGAAAAGACGAAACCGTGGGCGCCAACTAACAACCAGTTTCGCTGCTGAAACTTCGACCTACAGTCATATTGACAAAGTGAGGAGACAACCAATAATCACATGGGAATAGATTCAACAATAGTTGGCCTTTCACAGCTTGTCCCGAATCATTCTTGGTCATATCCTGTTTGTTCTGTCAATACCGCCATATTTTTTGGTAGGCCACACCAGTTCTATTCCCATCTCTCTAATATAGCTTATATAAGTTATCTAAAAATTCTGTGTTTTTTGGTCGAACTCCCGGTTCTTGTTGGTTGGATCCTTCTTTCTTGTTGGCGAAATCCTAACTTGTTGCTGCTTCCATCTTGGTTTCATCTCCATCTTTGCTTTTTTCAACCAACCTTCTGTTGGTTAAAATTCAAGTTTTTGCTGGTTTCACCATGTTTCACCATGTTTCACAATGTTTCACCATGTTTCACCATGTTTCACCATGTTTCACCTCCATATTAGTGATTGTGACATCTCCCTTCAATCTCCATTTTTGCGAGTTTTTGGCTCCCAACAACCTATCCAACCTATCCAACCTATCCACCGTCCCCGGGTCGTCACCTGCATCCGGATGAGCGCCAGATCCGCGGGGTTGCCGATCAACGCGGCGAGGCCACCGGCGCTCAAGGCGCAACCGGCGTTCTCCAAGAAGGACATCTGTTTCCCCGGAGTCTTCACCTTGGAAGGTAGGATCAATGGATTGGTTTAAGGGAAAATCTACAGGAACCATGGTTTTTACCATCAAATATAGGGGTTTCCTGTAAATTTTCCCATCATCCAATTCTATGAAAAGAAGTAGGAAACGTAGGAAAGGTAGCCCCTGGTTATGACTAACATAGCTATTAAAAATGGCCATTTATAGTGGATTTACCCATTAAAAATGGTGATTTTCCATAGTTATGTTAGTGACTAACATAGCCATGGTATAGATGGCCCATAGAAATAGATGGTTTACCTAGCTATAAAATGGTGATTTTCCATAGTTATGTTAGTTTACCAGATGGTACCAGGAAAAATGAGGAAAAAATGGAGATGTAACCAGCAGTAAGGATCTTTCATCGAACAATTGAAAGCTTCACTCTGGGAATTGACCCAAAAAGCGGGATTTCAGAAAAAAACTCTGCAGGTTGCCTCATTGATCACAGGCTTGCAATCCTACTTGCCATTTACACAGGTCCCCAGCAACACAGTTCCCTATGCACGATGGGATGATCATTCCTATCCACTGGTCCCGTGGCTTAACCCAAGATCTATCTTGACAAGATAACCATGAGAACCCCTATTACCTATCCAAATCATGACAGGGATCATTACACACAATCATTATAGTACAACTTTTGGGATATGTACTTGTATGATAATCGCTTTATAACAGTGGATAGTTTAGTTTATCTTTTTCACCATTAGGAATACTACCGTGTTCTTTTGGTTCGGCTTCTAGCAGTCAATAGTAATCATCGATTCATTAAAAAGTACTGATAGTAAAGTAATTATAAACCACCAATGGTTTATAGTACCCATTTATGGTAAAATTGGGGATGGACAAATTCTATCATATATCATTATTATATCATAGATATCATTATATCATATTTTATATCATTTTACTATATCTTTTCGAACATCAATCTGGGTAAATTATAATATTTCACTAACCTGAATTAAGGCCATTTTGGGATGATTTCCCTTATTAACCATGATTCCAGTGAGGTCGCAGTGAGGTCGTTATAATTTACCCATATCAATATCATTATAGCCAACCAACCACCACCCATGATCCGCACCAGGCGGCCATGCCCGTGAACTTGTCGAAGAGCCCCAAACGCGCTCCGGTGTAGACCACCTGACGCGTGAGCCCCGCGGTCAGCCCCGTGTAGAACGCCGTCACGCCCTCGTTCTTCAACATGTTGGAAGCAATGGTCCTTGGAGATGATGGGGTTTGCCACCATCTTTCTTGGGTAATAAAAATACCCAATTCTTAGCTGATATAATATGGGAACATTTAGCGACCAAATGTAAGGTTCATGGGCTTTTATAACCAATGAAATTGAGAATCAAAGCCAACCTTTGAAAGCAGATGGGTGGAAGCCCCAAGAAAACACAGGAATATGACCGACTGATCAACAATAGTGGGATTCAAGCAACAACCATGGGCTTAAGGCTTAAATAATGTACAATTACATGATGGTTTAAGCAACACACATGGGGTCTTCAGAAGAATGGCTAGGAGTCTAAATTTTAGGCCCAGGGCAAAACAGATCCAACACATAATGAACACACCAAGATGTCGTGGAAGTGAAGAAGTTGGGGGGACGCTTGGAATCGGCTGGATAGGGTAAGCCTCATATTAGCTCTTCTGCTACATTGATCAAACCAGAAATCCTCCGATGAAACGGATCTCTAAGTCGAAGGCAACCCAAGTCTATCCACTTTGCCTCATTTTCATTGGCAGGAACCGCAATTTGCGACTGCTTTTAGTACCTGGAGCTTTCATCACCAAGTACTGATTCCAGTCCATACCCCATTGATATATCTCCATCATCAATGATAGATGATTTCATCCCATAAATATTGCTCATGCAGGAGCATCGCTGCATTTCTATGGTCGAACATCAAAAACATAATTGACACCATCCAATCAAATCATCATTGGTTATACAGCCATTACATCCATCCCTATTTTAGCTGGTAAAACACTCATTTTTGATGGTGAGCCCTGTCATTTTTTTGGTGCGTTCCCGTTCAGCGTCAAAGGCCCTGCGGCTTCAGCTGTACCGGCGGTCAACTGGATCCTTACCTTCACCTTGGGGAGATAATGGGGGCTTTTCTGAAAATTCATGGGGTATAACAGGGGTATAATGTGGGTATAATAGGGGTATAACAGGGGTATAATAGGGGTATAATAGGGGTATAATAGGGGTATAATAGGGGTATAATAGGGGTATAATAGGGGTATAATGGGGGTATAATGGGGATTTCTGCTACAAGAATTCACCTATCTCAAATAATGCAATCTTGGGACGGTTAAATCAGTTACCCCTATTGGCTGGCCATCATTTGCAGCGACGTCGCATTGAGGCTGTTATAGGGTGAGGGGCCTTCCAAAAAATGAGTCATTGAAACCACCAACCGGATTTTGGGATCTTCAAATGCCTGGTGATTTGCGGATTTGAATCCACTCAAGCGCGGGGGAACTTGGAGTATCCTTAAACATGTCCTTCCAAAATATGGCTAGTTTTTTGGGAGGGGCAGTGGAGAGAGGAAAATAGCGGAAGAGAGAAAGAAAGAATGAAAGAAAGAAAGGAAGAAAGAAAGAAAGAAAGACAGAAAGACAGAAAGAATGGAAGAAAGAAAGAAAAAAGAGAAAAAAAAGAAAGACAGAAAGAAAGAAAGAAAGAATGGAAGAAAGAAAGAAAAAAAAGAAAGACAGAAAGACAGAAAGACAGAAAGAAACAAATAAAGAAAGAAAGAAAGAAAGACGCAAGACTGAAAGACTGAAAGACAGAAAGACAAAAAGAAAGAAAGACAGAAAGAAACAGAAAAACAGACAGCCAGACAGCCAGACAGAAAGAAAGACAGAAAGAAACATAAAGAAAGAAAGACTGACAGACAAACAGAAAGAGAGAGAGAGAGAGCGAAAATCAGGGTGTTATGATTTATTTAGATCTGCCGGCTGCAATTTTGACCCCTTAGAAAAAGAGGGGTTCTGTGCAGGCATGTGACAGACATAGCCTAGCAAATTCTACGTTCCGAACGGCAGTTGTTGTCCAGTACAGTAGCAATGAAACAACGTGAAGACAGAGTTGTGTTTTATAGACCCTAGAAATGGGGGGTTCTTTCCAGATATTGGTCCTGTCTGTTCCTTTTCTCTCCCAGATTGGGATGTTTATCTTCATCAGAGAAATTGGTCATGGTTTCTAGTTTTTTTTCCGAAATAGGCTTAAATGTCATAGCCAGTTGATTAATCCCCATCATCTCCCCATCATATCCCTAAATCTACCAAAAAAAATCCCCATCTGCCAGCTGCCACACGCGGAAATTTTCGGTGCCCCACCATGTCGATGGGTTGGATGCAACCTGAGTTTTAGCTTGGCTCCTTTTAGGAGCCAATGGGATTTCAACATGGTAGTATCAAACCTGGGGATTCCCTGGCTGAATCATGGGGAATAATCATCCATATCATCCAAAAAATATTAACCACCCTAAAAACTCATGGGTTTAGTGTTGGATCTCTTCATTTTGGAATGATCGCAATAAAAAAAATGCAAACACGTCGTATTTGGGATATCTTGAACACCACTTTTGGAATATTGTCATTGTGACTCTCAGATATATAAGATAATGTTCTGTTGAAGCAACCATGGAGTTTGCAAACCCACCCTCAAACCCTTCAAAAAACCACACAACACGTATGAATACTTGCAACCATCTGGGTAAATTATAATATTTCACTAACCTGAATTAAGGCCATTTGGGGATGATTTCCCTTAAACACCATGATTCCAGTGACGTCGCAGTGAGGTCGTTATAATTTACCCAGAACCATCACACCCATCAAATCATCAACCTATGGTTCTGTGCCTTCTGCGGCCTAGAAGCAGGTGGCAAACATCCCTGCCAACGACCCTGTTGCGAAGGGCTTGCATGCCTTCCACACTGGATTGTCGGCCATGGCGATGGCTGTGATGCTGGGAGGCTCGAGGGCTTGTCGAAGACGGGCGCTTGAACACAGCAGTGGCGGCCAAGTGCAATGTGGGGCCCCCCAGTGATGTTTGTTGGTTTATAAACCCCATGAACTATGGTTATAAGTACAATAAACCAAAGTTATTGGAGTTATAAACCAACTTAGCTATCGAACGGGGGCCCCACATTGTGGGGACCTACTCAGAACACCTCAATCTGCTTTCAAGTGCAGCGATGAATTTCGATTCGATTTGCGATGATGAATTGACGGCAGCATCAGTTGATCTAGATATTAGTTCGACAGAGAACCTGAACAATTGGGTCTTTGAAAAAAATTGCTCCCTAAAAACTGTCATTTTGGGATTCCAGGTTAAATTTCAGCCAACATTAAAAAATAAACCCAAAGAATATCCCCAACAGCAAGGAAGCAGTGGCCGCCCAATGTTTGTAAGAACATGGTGCATGCAACAGTTTACTTGTTGATGTCCGCTGTGTTCGAATGTATGACTCATTGTGCATCATATCATGCACATTAGTTCATCCGCATGACACTGTATGCGTACGTCTTGTACATTCCTGTGGTTGGGTACGCATCACATCATACCTATTTAGGTCGTACGCAAAACATGATGATGATCGTCTTTTGAGTCTATCCATCGTTTCAAAAAAAAACTGACAATAACTATACAACATCGCGCAGTATCATAGAACAAACAAAATCAAAGCAACATGAATAATATAGAATAGTTGGTTTACGCGTTGTACAGTCCTGTGTTCGACTACGCATTCGTTGATGCGCATGATCTCATATGAACAACGTGGTGTCGACCCTTTTTTAAAGAATGGTTTGTAACCAGATAGAATCATGGAGCAAAATGTCAACTGTGAAACACTGCTTTGCCTCCCGACGCATCACATCATGCGCATGATCTCATACGCACGACTTGATGTAGGTGGTTTTTTGATTGCATCTCTCACGGGTGTCGTTGATTAATCTCATTGCAGAAGATACTGCATAAAAGGGTTTACAGACATTATTCTCTGCATTATGCTTTCCTAGTTTGCACTTTTGGTCCCAGTAGACTCCATGACATGAGGTAAGTAGTTGGTTTTCTGCTGCTGTTGGAAACCTACTGTTGCTTGATGTTCTGCGCCAATGCTTCGTAAGACAGCGTATCAATTTGTTGGTACAAGATCCCTCCACATGAGGACTCACTTGTTCTTGCTTGGCGCCTGGCATTGAGGCGCCTTCATTGCTGCACATTCTTGCTTTAGACGTTGGAGATGTGCCTGGCGCAAAACTGCAAGATTTGTTGTTCAAATATTTTGAAAATTCAGTTGCGAGCAATTAGTTTCTAGAAGAAACATTGCGCAACAATTTCTTGCTTGTGAGACTGTGGGTTTAGAAGTATGGTTTTGAGCCCAGAAGCATTCACTTATCCAAGATTGTCCATTCTCTTCAAAACCTTGGGCCTGAACTGGATCATTTCTTCAGGTTGCGATAAAAATGCTTTGTTTGACACGCTGGGGCTTCATTGCTGCCCACAGTGCCAAACCCAGGCAAATGGTTTTCAAACAGAACACGCTTACCTGTTGCAATTGGACAAGTTGTTTCCAAAACATCCAGCCTTACGGCCCGCAAGTGTTTATCACATGTGTTTCCCACTATCATCGCCAGGTATGTTACATAACGCCGCCTCAACGATTTCAATGTGTTGTCTTGCAGCCAAAGACAAAACAAACATCTTTTTGCCTCAATGCAAACAAAAAAGGCTTTGTTGTGCATGCATGCTGTTGCCCAAGCAAGTTGTTCTTTCCAAGCAAGTAAGCCGAAGCTTCAGTAATTCTTTGATATAAGCAGCAGGGATGTTTGTTGACCTCATGGCCGATTCAAACATGTGCATGCAAAAGTTGTACTGCTGCGTGGTTGCATTACCACCGTCAGGATACATTCAAACTATTACCAACTATTCAGGTTTGTAAGTTCTGACACCAAATCTGCAAATCTGGCAAGCGAGCCCTTCAAAGGCATACAAGGGATTTCATTTCTGCTTCGCCGAAAGGTGGCACCTGAAGCATTCAATGTGTGTCTTGCATGTGTCAAATGAATGTTCGCTGTGGTGGAGGGATCTTGTACCAACAAATTGATACGCTGTCTTACGAAGCATTGGCGCAGAACACCAAGCAACAGTAGGTTTTCAACAGCAGCAGAAAACCAACTATTTACCTGGTGCCATGGCGTCTACAACCAAAATCATGCGCAAAATGTGACGCGTCAGGAACCAGAGCAGTGTTTCACAGATGATTCCTTCTTCATGATTCTATCTGGTTCCGCACCATGAATTCAAATCAGTCTACATCATGTCGTACGTAGGAGATCATGCGCATCGACGAATGCGTAGTCGAACACAGGACTGTCCAACGCGTAAACCAACTCTTTCTTATTATTCACGTTTCTTTCTTTTTGTTTGTTCTATGATATTGTGCGACGTTGTATAGTTATAATCCAGATTTTTTTTTGAAACGATGGATAGACTCTTTTTAGACTCATAAGACGATCATCATCATGTTTTGCGTATGAAATACAAATATGGTGTGATGCCTGCCTACGCACAGAAATGTACAAGAGGTACGCATACAGTGTCATGCGGATGAAGTATAATGTGCATGATATGATGCGCAATGAGTCATACATTCGAACACAGCTGATATCCATTGCATGCACCATGTTCTTACAAAAACTGCGCGGCCACTTCTTCCTTGCTGTTGGGGATATTCTCTGGCCTTTTTTTGTTTCATCACAAGGGCCTTTTGCACCATTCAGGTGTCTTGATTGAAAACCTCGGGTACCTTTACAATGATTCCTTGGAAAACTTGAGACATTTACTTGGGAACCTTGGCAAGCTTGAGGAAACCTTTACAATGTAACCTTGGAAACCTTGAGAACATTTACAATGTAACCTTGAGAACCTTTACTTGGAACCCTTGGGAAGCTTGGGAACCGTGGGAACCTTGAGGCACTGAGGCAACCTTTACAATGCAACCTTGGCAACCTTGAGAACGTTTACTGGGGAACCTTGAAAACCTTGAGCGAACCTTTAGACTCTAACCTTGGGAACCTTGAAACTCTAACCTCTAACCCTGGGAACATTGAGGGAACCTTGACAATCTAACCTTGGGAACCTTGAGAATGTTTACGTTTACTAGGGAACCTTGAAAACCTTGAGGGAACCTTTAGAGTCTAACCTTGGGAACCTTGAGGGAACCTTGACAATCTAACCTTGGGAAACTTATAGAAACCCTTACAATGTCACCTTGGCAACGTTTACTTGGAAACCTTTACATAGTAACCTTGGGAACCTTGAAACCTTTACAATGCAACCTTGGGAACCTTGAGAACCGATACAATGCAACTTTGGGAACCTTGACAACATGTACAATGGAACCTTGAGTGAACCTTGAGGGAATCTTGAGGGAACCTTGAGAGAACCTTGAAGGAACCTTGAGGGAACCTTGACAATCTAACTGTGGGAACACTTGGGAACCTTGAAAACCTTTACAATGCAACCTTGGGAACCTTGAGAACCTGTACAATGCAACTTTGGGAACCTTGGCAACATGTACAATGGAACCTTGAGTGAACCTTGAGGGAACCTTGAGGGAACCTTGAAGGAACCTTGAGGGAACCGTTAGAATCTAACCTGGGGAACCTTGAGGGTCTGATGAAGCGCTGTTCTGGCAGAGCAAAAGATGCGAAAAGTGCAAAAAGGTGCAAAAGGCCTTTTCTCGCTCACGTGGCTATGCCTTCATGGCGTTTGATGACCAGCTGGTCATTGCAAAGGGCGCTCAAGGGATCCGCTGTTGATCCCATTTGATAATGAAAAAGCATTGGTTGGGGAATGGCTCATGTGCAGGCAAGGCCAAAAAGCACAAACGGAATGACTTGAGTGAAATTCACAGACGGAACCTTTACAATCTAACCTTGGGAACCTTGAGGAAAGCTTTACAATCTAATTTGGAACCTTTACTTGGGAACCTTGAGGAAACCGTTACAATCTAACCTTGGGAACCTTGAGGGAAGCTTTACAATCTAACTGGGAACCTTTACTTGGGAACTTTGGGAGCCTTGGGAGCCTTGGGAACTTTGGGAACCTTGAGAACCTTGGCATCCTTGGGAACCTTTACTTGGGAACCTTTACTTGGGAACCTTTTCTTGGGAACCTTTACTTGGGAACCTTTACTTGGGAACCTTTTCTTGGGAACCTTTACTTGGGAACCTTTACTTGGGAACCTTTACTTGCGAACCTTTAACCTTGCTTGGGAACCTTTACAACCTTCACTTGGGAACCTTTACTTGGGAACCTTTACTTGGGAACCTTCTCTTGGGAACCTTCACTTGGGAACCTTTACTTGGGAACCTTTACTTGGAACCTTTACTTGAACTTTTACTTGGGAACCTTCACTTGGGAACCTTCACTTGAGAACCTTTACTTGGGAACCTTTACTTGGGAACCTTTACTTGGGAACCTTTACTTGGGAACCTTTACTTGGGAATCTTAACTTGGGACCTTTACTTGGGAATCTTTACTTGGGAACCTTTACTTGGGAACCTTTACTTGGGAACCTTCACTTGGGAACCTTCACTTGGGAACCTTTACTTGGGAACCTTTACTTGGGAACCTTTACTTGGGAACCTTCACTTGGGAACCTTCACTTGGGAACCTTCACTTGGGAACCTTTACTTGGGAACCTTTACTTGGGAACCTTTACTTGGGAACCTTCACTTTTGAACCTTTACTTGGGAACCTTTACTTGGGAACCTTTACTTGGGAACCTTTACTTGCGAACCTTTTCTTGGGAACCTTCACTTGGGAACCTTTACTTGGGAACCTTTACTTGGGAACCTTTACTTGGGAACCTTTACTTGGGAACCTTCACTTGGGAACCTTTACTTGGGAACCTTCACTTGAGAACTTTTACTTGGGAACCTTCACTTGGGAACCTTCACTTGGGAACCTTTACTTGGGAACCTTTACTTGGGAACCTTTACTTGGGAACCTTTACTTGGGAACCTTTACTTGGGAACTTTTACTTGGGAACCTTCACTTGGGAACCTTCACTTGGGGGAACCTTTACTTGGGAACCTTTACTTGGGAACCTTTACTTGGGAACCTTTACTTGGGAACCTTTTCTTGGGAACCTTTACTTGGGAACCTTTGCTTGGGAACCTTTACTTGGGAACCTTTTCTTGGGAACCTTTACTTGGGAACCTTTTCTTGGGAACCTTTTCTTGGGAACCTTTACTTGGGAACCTTTGCTTGGGAACCTTGGGAACCTTCACTTGGGAACCTTTACTTGGGAACCTTTACTTGGGAACCTTCACTTGGGAACCTTTGCTTGGGAACCTTTACTTGGGAACCTTTTCTTGGGAACCTTTGCTTGGGAACCTTTTCTTGGGAACCTTTACTTGGGAACCTTCACTTGAGAACTTTTACTTGGGAACCTTCACTTGGGAACCTTCACTTGGGAACCTTTACTTGGGAACCTTTACTTGGGAACCTTTACTTGGGAACCTTCACTTGGGAACCTTCACTTGGGAACCTTTTCTTGGGAACCTTCACTTGGGAACCTTTACTTGGGAACCTTTACTTGGGAACCTTTACTTGGGAACCTTTACTTGGGAACCTTCACTTGAGAACTTTTACTTGGGAACCTTCACTTGGGAACCTTTACTTGGGAACCTCTACTTGGGAACCTTTACTTGGGAACCTTTATTTGGGAATCTTTACTTGGGAACCTTTACTTGGGAACCTTTACTTGGGAACCTTTACTTGGGAACCTTTACTTGGGAACCTTTACTTGGGAACCTTCTCTTGGGAACCTTCACTTGGGAACCTTTACTTGGGAACCTTTTCTTGGGAACCTTTACTTGGGAACCTTGACTTTGGAACCTTGGGGGAATGGGTTTTGGAGCTGCTCCGGTCTGCTCCGAAACCTTTACTATGGCTGAAGACCCCAAAGCTTCTGCTGTTGGGGAAAAATGATAGATCAGGAGATATCTATCAGAAATTGAAACAGTTCAATCCATTGAACCACCCAGCACCTTCAACCACCCAGAGGGATCCAACGCTTCAACGTCACCATGTCACCGGGTGTTACCCTCTGGTAATGACTAACGGTAGCGAACTGGAAAGATCCACCATTTTTCATGGGAAAACTCACTATTTCTATGGCCATTTTCAATAGCTATGTAACAAATTACCAGAGGGTACCAAAAAATAGTTATGTCTATGTCATGATTTGTCATCAATATGTAATGACTAAAAATCATGAGTTGTCACAAGTTTGTTTGGACCGTGCCGTGCAGTTCGGCATCTTCATGCTCGATTTTTTCAAGCAGAAACCAATAATGTTAATCATTATAATCCAATGCCAACTAACATTAACCAATATTAACACTGTTGAAACAATATTTACCATTATTAACCACCACTAACCACTTTTCATCTCATGTTGACCATGTCACATCTCCTGGCCTCGGAAACGCGGTGCTTCCGCGGTGCTTCCGGTTTGCTTCCGGTTGGGCTGCACCAGCTCGGAAGAGCAAGAGCGACCTGCAATCCAACCCCAGCCCCATGAGGCCAATAGCAATTAAATGTGGTTAATTAATATACATATATATATATATATATAGTGATTGATTAATAGTGATTATATATAGTGATTAATTAGTAATATAATATAGTGATTAATTAATATTGCCAATTATAGTGATTATATAATAGTGGCTGATAGTGGTTAGTAATGCTTCGTAACTACTAATGGTTCGTAGTGGTTTCGACTAACCAGCCTTCCAAATCATCCAAACTATTGGTCATTTTCAAGTCTTCTTGAAGTGAGCTATTGCAGGATCCATTTGAGAACTTTTTTTTTCTTGCGAGGCTTTGGGGATCATGTTCGTGCAGCATGTCTGAAACATAGTCTTCGGCGTGAATCTAAAACTTTCGGAACTTGGTGTTGATGAAATGGGCACAATTTCGACCATGTCCCAGTCAGCTCTAACTGAAGGGGGGTTCTAGGGACACCCCAAATTATCAAAGTTATTGGTCGTTTTTGATGCAAAATTTCATAAGTCCTGTTTTTTACGGGAAGGTTCTGTGTGTATTGTATTTTGAGGGGGATTCCGCGCTATGGGTGAAGTTTGTGTTTTGTGTGGGGGCACAATCCAACCACCCTCCGCCCAGTCGCCCAACTTCGAATCGGTTTGAAAAAGCTCTGCTTCAGAGGTCCAATCACTCACATTTTTGCGCCCTCGGCCGATCGTACCCACCACCCCCAATTGCGGCTCCAACAGATTCACCAGTCCGGACAAGCCAGGCGGAAGCTTCAAAGGCGACCCAGGGAGCCCTGTCCGGACAGTAAAATAGGAACGCATGGCCCGGTGCCCAAGGCTCCGCTCTGTTTGAACTTTTTGCATTACCCTCTGGTAATTTAACAGTTTGCTATTGAAAATGGCCATTTATAGTGGATTTTCCCATTAAAAATTGTGATTTTCCATAGCTATGTTAGTTTACCAGAGGGTACCATTTTTCGTGGTTTTTCATGTCAACCCCATCCCTCAATGGCCCCAAAAAAATGGCCCAAAAACCGGCCATTGGAACCGAGCCGCGGCCATCACCAAGCGCTGAAGCGCCACAGCGCCTGGAACCCGAAGCAAATGGGGAATTTGCAGCTGGAAAATTCATCGAAATGGAGGATATTCAATTGCTAGATATACATGTGGACCCATGTATGTGTGCATGAATATGCACGGCATTGGGAGCTGGCTTAGAAAATGGTTGTTCCTGGCTATCTACTACTGACTGACTGTGGTGCACATTCAAGTAGGGATTGCGGTGTTGTTGGTCTGTCTGGAACAAAACGCGCAGCATTTGCTGACATTTCAAAATTTCCATGGGCATGTACGGCCACGTTCCGGAAAGGACCAAATGAACTTCAGAGCTGCACTGAGACAAGCGACAACATCCACCAGAAGTCACTAGATCAAAAGATTCATCAACATCAACTTCCCCAAAATCTATGGCTTTCAGATCCCCAAAATCACTATCCTTTTGTGGCTCCCAGGTATTCTTTCCAATGGCCCAGCCTGTCATGTCAGTTTTTCGGTGCCTGAAGCACTCAGCACCTGGGAGTTCACCAACAACGGGGTCAATTGGGAGATATGGAGGGTTTAGCAAACCATGTGTTTGTTTGATAGTTCTTTGGTGGTTATGTAGATATTTGATTCGATAGAATCCCATTCCTTCCAATATTACTAGGGAGTTAAAACATCAAACATGGGGTTTAACTTGCTTTAAGCATCCTAAAATGGTGACAGGGATTGCCAGTATAACTTATAACATCTTATAACACTTTTTGGGGGCATGGGGATGTGATCACATAGATACTTGGACTTAAGTGGGACTCCAAACATATCAATGGAAATTTCAGGATCCTAAATTGGAGGTACCTACCATATATAAGGCCTATATAAGGCCTATGTAAGTGAATATCATGATTCTGAATTTCTGGCCTGATGTTTTTCTCGCTTTCTTTTGAAACATCCCTGGCTGTCTGAGCCCACAAAAAATGGTCGGAAAGCCAAGTAATGCCTCAGCGAGCCCGGAACTGTGGAGTTGTGACGCAGGAAGCACCATTGATGTGACTGGACACTTAGGATTCATAGGAAACAGATGATGAATGGAAATCGGAAATCACCAGGAAATCACCTCAAAAAGTGCTGCTCAACTGAGATCGCCCCAAACAAATTGGGACACACATGGAAAACTCTCCATTCCCCTTTCTTTGGCGTGGCGTCAGCGATTTACACAGTGGATTTCCTGAGGTCCCTTGCGCGCGCGCGCGCGCCAGGTCCGCCGTCCAACTTCATCGCGCCAGGTCTGAGGCCGTGGTGTCCCCGCCTGGACGACTTAACCAACTGGGACATCGCTCCAAAAAAATCAAAACCCCCAAATCTCCTGGACTCTCATCATTTTCCAACTATGGCAACATGTTGGGGTAATTTTTTTGGGTAACCACCTATTGTTGGAACCAATGCATGTAGATCCCCCAGTAGAGGTCACCGAACGCGGCCCCGCGAAGAGATTCACGCTGAACAAAGAGAAAGGCTTCTCCATGGTTGTTGGGTAGAGCACGTAGTATTAAACCAAAAGAATCTGCGTTGGTTTTGAACCACTAACCATGACTAACCATTACTAATCGTTATCAACCGTTCGGAACTATCATCAACCACTAAAAAGACATATTACCCAGTACCCATAGGATCCATGGTGCTGCTATATATGGCAACATGGATCCCATCAATATACCCCCTTTATGTTAGCATATATACCAGCACCATGGATCCTATGGGGTATTAAACATGATGAAGCACTCCTACTGTATCAAGCTATTGGTCAAATTGGCGAACCTCCCCCATCCACCAGCCTCGGGATAAACCGGATCAACCGGGACTCGTCCTGTCCCGATTTTGCGTTGACCAGGAAACATGGAGCTGACAAAGATGGAGTTTCCGACTTCGACATGTTCATTGTTTTCTAGATGGTTCTTGCAAATTCGAGCCCTCTGATTTCCAATTGTAGTAAACTTTATAAACTTTGCATGATCTTGGGTGCTAATTCTTTGGATATTGCAGGCCGGGACTTTCAATGCAACCCAGGGTTCAACTCATCATCCAAGTGCAGAGCGACGCTGCTTTAGCGGTGCGCAACTCGGCTGTCCGCAGGTTCAGAGGTCAGACTCTGAACGTGATCTGTTCATCTGAATTTCAGCACGTTCGCACAACCATACGCAAAAAGCCGTGGGGTCGAAAAAGATGTGTTCTGCAATTCCGGTGATGAATCACTAGAAGTCGGTTGGAACGCTATCCCGGTGGATCTTCAAACTGTTCTCGATTTCTGATGTGTAACAGCGAAGCCGTTCCAAGCGATCTAAGGCCTGACTTTGTCATCGAGCGAAGTACAAATGTCTGTGTGGCTTCATGATCTCCACGAGGGCAGTGACAATGACGACAACGATACATATGAATGAACACGAAGCAGGAGGCAGAAGAAATAGAAGACGGAAAAGACAAAACAAATAATAATAAGAAAAGGAAAAAAGAACAAAAGGAAAAAGAACACACCAACAACATTAAGAAACAAGCAACGTTAAGTGATGATGATGCTGATGCTGATGCTGATGCTGATGGTGATGACGATGAGGAGGAGGACGACGATGATGAGGACGACAGCAGCGGGGACGACGACGATGATGACAATGACAATCATGACGACGGCAGTCCTTACCACTGTCATAATTATTGTCATTGCCAATATAATTGTTACAAGCATCATAATATTCATGATTTCACGTCTATCATTGTGCTGCTAAACTATCAAATTGGATTGTGACAAACATCAAAGAAATATGCTCACACATCTTGATGCCTCGCCACCAGCGAGTCCAAAACAGCAAGGTCCGAAATTGGTTTCCCCTGCTTGCACGGGTACGTCGCATGGGGCCACGGGCGGCGATGGTGTGCTGTGCTGGCGTGGAAGGCAGCTGGGAATCATATCCCCTTGGCAAACAACAGTCTCAGATATATGGCATCCATCAGCATCCTGGATATGTTTGCAAAACATTGCAAAACCAATTCTTGAAAGAATGACCAAATTGCACCAAGATTGATTTCTGGCGACACCTATATATCGTGATGACTTTTCCCACATCACACATCCGTCCTTTTTTGGTTCCTCTCTGAAACCCGAGAAATGCCATGAAATAGGGATATTTACCTCCAATTTATGGCCATTTATGTGGAAATATGTTTTCTAAGACCCATGGTTTTTTTTCCGCAAGCTTGACCTGACCTTTCAAATCCAGATCATCCCGGTGTCTACCGCCTTCCACCATGCAGCACGAAGGATCAGCGCGTCAATTCCGCAGTTGAGCAGTGGCCAACATACCACATGATTTTGATCACAGGTACATATACACAGGTACCAGTAATTACATTGTTGTATATAGATGTAAATACATATTCACGTTACAGCCATATACATTTTGTACAGTTACGTCCAAATATATCATATATATATATTATCATATATCGACGAACCAACCCTGCCAAAAAATGAGACTAGTTGTCTTTGGGCCACGGCTCCACTGTCTCCAAGAGTTCTCGAGCTGAACTTTCAGTCAGCCCATGGAAACCCTGCGCTTCGCAAAGCAAACGGAAGAAACGACCTTCCCTATCTGGGGTCAATCAAATGCTCCCCTCATAAGTAGGCCGACTGCATGTGTCAACCCCAAATCGAGAAACACACTCACAAACTAATTCAGAGTATGTCCAAAAAAACTGTGGACACACCTCAACAGCCAGGTTGTCAAGCTGTTCGAATTCCACGTGCACCAAATGGCTCTCTTCCCTTGTTGCTTGCGGGAGAAACCTTGGAGCATTTTTGTCAATATAAAACTGATCTTGTTTCACATCAACTTCGAGGCTACAACCGTGGATTGTGATTTAAATCCTGGGTGCTAGCAGGATTCCAAGTTCATGGATGATAATCCCCTGTGGTAGTATAACATCCTATAAAGGTAAACAAACTCATGCCGACTCATGCACCGCAAAAACATCAACCGTAAACATCAACATCCAGTTGTACGAGGTGTCGGCTCGAGACTCTGGAGTGGACAACATTGTGAAAAAGGCCTACCACTAACAAAGATCAAGCCCAAGTAGGAATCAATAAGCAACCCTGAAAGAAAAAACTTCAATTTTATTAAATGTAACGCGGTGAACACAATGCAAAATCTCACCTGATTTCGCCATGTTTCAACCATTGTCAACATAACCATTAAAAAAAGGACATTACGGTTTATTATTGGAGAGTGGGATTCAAACTGGATTCGGGTATCATGGAGTTGTTTGCACCTCGATGACGACAATTCGCTTCTCCTATGATGATCAATATGAGTCCAAACTCTACACCCGTAAACAGTAGTGATGGTGAAGCAGCTATTTATAAACCACCAGTTATGATGGTGAAGCCACTGGTGGTTTATAACTGATGTAAACAGTTTGCAAAAATATTTTGTCAAAAATTATGGTTGATGGATGTTGATGGTGAATAGTAAGTTTATGACCTCTTCGAAAAAGGAAAAAAGAACCATCTCGACTTGCCTGACTGCCATCAGTGGAGGTTTCCACTGCAAAAAACGAGTTCCACATCATACATTGCAAGTGCTCTCGCTGCACTCGAGCTATTACTAAAGGTTCCGCTGAGGCTTGCACATAGCCCGATGCTCGCAATGATAATTATATGGGTGGTGCAATTCTGATGAGAAAAATAACGATTCAACAGTGGAGTTTGGGATCTCATATGACAAATCCATATATGGTTCATTTGCTTTTTTCACGTGTAGCACGCTGGACTTTTGCTTGCGGAAGATTTGAAGTTTTGAGTACTGTGATTGCGGGAGGCATCTCAGCACTTTGTGAGAAGTTGGAAGTCATATCAGTTCCTGTAAGGGCCTCATGTTCAGACTCAGCGACCAGTTTTTTTTGTGAATGCAGGTCATGAATTCAAGCTGTAATAAGTTACACGTCAAGTCCGCGTCCATTGGCGGTCGCCACGGAGAACGGAAAAGATCCGCTGGCAAATGGGTTTGGCCCTGATGTAACGAGGAAACAGCTGTGGGTATCGGTCAAAAATTGGGCTACAGACCGTTCTTTTCGAATGGTTGATCATTTTGAGCTGTACCTATCTGTGTCTCTGTCTCTGTCCACGATCCAATTTGATACCTTGGTAAAGCGTTTGGTCCCTGGGGTTAAATCCTCAGTCAGAAATGGCGCTTCTGCTGCACAAAATGGGCTGCTTGTTGGTACTTGGGACATTTTAAGCGGATTCCATGGCAAACTTCCGCTCCAAACCACCACTGTGATTTATGGCTAGCCTTAGATACCCCTCCAACCACTTGATCTCCAGGAGGATAGGGTATTGTTTTTTCTCCAAGAAATGCCCAACATCAATCTCTTCACCCACCATTCACCATGATCCATGGCATCTGTCCCTATAAGGATGTGGAGTCAGGGCCAATCCTGTGTTCTGCCATAGTTGCTCTTGGGGAAGCATAGTGCACATGGGAAGCATCAGCAAATTGGCGCCAGAGATCCAAGAAATGGTTTGTCGTCCAAAGCCGGGGCATGCCCCAAATTCGCCATTTTTACTGAAGAATTCATGATACCTCATGATACCTCATGATAAACATAAACATTTGGACAAAACCATTTGTTTTATGAGATTGTCCAACTATGATATTTGGTCTCATAAAATGTTGTTTGTATGATATTTTTTTCAAACAAACAACAAGTCGACATGCTGCACTACCAAGTTGACCAAGCTCCCGCGAGCCACGACCACGGAGACAACGTTGCGGCACGGGGCGCAGAGGTGGTAGGTGAATATGGTACCATTGCGGAAAAGAAGCCACTCTGCCAAAACAAAGGCCCACTCAAAACCTCTTTTATGGCCCAATTCTCTTTGAAAAGAGGGTTTTGCCATAAAATTGCTGAAACGCCAACTTTCTCAAAAACCACTGGGGCCCACTCTGCTGCTCTTTTTACGAATGGAAAACGCCAACACCAACGAGAATTTTCGGAACTGATGGCTGTTGCTTGGCAAGATCCTCCACGAAGACCGGCGCCCTCGAGTCATGGTGTCGCCAGACTTCAACCTACCGCGCAGGGGAAAAAAACAATCTGAGAATGAACCACTCTCTCGTGCACACTGGAAACTTCTGGTTCCAAAGAAATCTGAAGAAATTTCTTTGAGACTTTGAGACAGCTGGGTGTGCAAATCAACGTCTCTCAGCGAATTTTTCGGTCGAGCCGTGGAGTCTTGTCGAGATATGGAACCACAGGTCCCACAACCATCCGTTGATATGCAACGAGTTGGAGGGGGCAACCTGATCTATTTCTCATGGTGAAGACCTGGGAAGTACGTCCAATCTGTGTAGATCTTCATGTTTCACAGACCTCAAAATGTTGGACATGTTCGAATAATTTCCCAGTGGGCATGGGTCGACCCTGGTACCCAGAAGTTCACATCGCAAACATGCTGCCAGAATAGTGGTCACGTTGGGATGCGAATAACACCCCAATTTTCAAGCTAATTGGTATCAAACCATACCCATCCCAAATGCTCTGACGTTCAAAGACTTCAGTCGACATTGAACTGGCATCACGACTTTGCTCCACGGTGCCATAACAAATCACTGCAATGTAGCTGGCCCCACGATTCATGACATGCTAAAAGTGGTTCCTCTCCTTGCAAGAAAGGCTGAAAAAAACCATGAAAAATATACCAATCATGTCTCTTTTCTCAACTGTCAACAGATTGTCGTTTCTGAAAAAAGGCTCGTGTGAATCAAACTCCATTTTCTGTGGCTTAACGTCCAAGTATTACGACTTCCCAGTTTGTCCCAGTTGTTCCTTCTCCATTTGTTTTTTTCAAAGGGCGAGTCCAGCTGCGTTGCCTTTTTTTAAGGTTTTTAAGGCCCCTTGCGGCGAAATCTCTGCAGCCGCACCGGGGCGAAAAGGACGGCGGGGTCAAGTTGGTGCTGGATATCCCCGGCATCTCAAGCAATGGTAGTTTGTTGGGTTGGTATATGGTTTAGTTGTTCTTGGTAGTGGCATATACTATCATTTTTTGGTACTGGTTGATGGTTGTAATGGGGTATTCAGAGAATTCACAAAATAAAAATTATATAAAGGACCAGAAAACCCCAAATATCAATTTCTTCCAATAGGTGGCCAAAGAAAGGTGACAATGGGATGGGAAAGGCAGGAAAGAGAAAAGAGATGGTGGAGGATCGGTGCGTGCAAGAAATGCGCGTCGAAGTGAGGTGTGTGAAAGAGTCTGTGTAAAAACGTTGTTGGTGAAAGAAGGGTGTGTAAAGGTGTGGTGTGTAAAAGTGGTGTGTGTGTGCAAAGGTGTGGTGTAAGAACGTATTGTGCGTTAAAGTGTTGCATGTACAAGTGTTGTGGATAAGTGCTGGGTGATCATGTTAAGTAGCCAAAAACGGCGTGCCAACACCATGAGTAGAGGTGAATGGCAACCGCCCGTCTTGGCAGCATGCGCAATGTGGGCGAGCAGCCCGCGCAGACCGTCATGAGAGCAGACAGTCTGCTGCAGGTTCATGCAGATGCAGAAGGTTGCCTCTTTGCGCGGCGCGTCAAGGGAATCGTCGTTCAGAAATGCCTGCCAGCCAACTAGCAGGAGTGAAGCAAGTCCAGCTGATTGCGCAAAATTCGCACCAAAGTGGGGTAACTGAACATGGCAATAGTACGTAACTGTGTCTATAGTAAAGCAAGTCAGCATGTCCGTGCCTGGATCGAAGAGCACAGAAACAGCACATCGCGAGAAATGGCTGCCACTACACTCAGCAGCCGAACTGGTTGCACAACAGTGCCAAGAAAAACTGCAACTGACTGCAACCAAGTGACGGATGGCATTTGATATCACACAGCAACGTTGATATCACCGAGTGCCACTCTTGCCACGCAAAAAGTCACTTTCTGTCACCAAGTGCCACGCCTGCACCGCCAAAAAAAAGTCGCTGCAAACAAGTGCCACGCCCGCCACACCAAATGACATTGGATGTCAGCAAGTACCACGCCTGCCACGCAGAATGCACGTCGATGTCGCCAAGCGCAACGCCTGCCACAAAGTGAAGGCCAGTGTCGCCAAGTGCCACGCCTGCCACACAAAGTGCAGGTCGATGTTGCCAAGTGCCACGCCTGCCACACAAACAGCCGCGGCGACAATGGCACCAAACGGGAACCAAGCACGCCGCCAGAGCGAGCCCAGTGCCATAAGTGCCACGCCTGCCACACGAAGTGAAGGTCAATGTCGCCAAGTGCCACGCCTGCCACACAAAGTGCAGGCCGATGTCGCCAAGTGCCACGCCTGCCACACAAACAGCCGCGGCGACAACTGCGCCAAACGAGAACCAAGCGCAGCCCAGTGCCATAAGTGCCACGCCTGCCACGCAGAATGCACGTCGATTCGATGTCGCCAAGTGCGAGTGTTTAAAAGATTAGTTTTCAAGTTGAAAAGGTCAGTTTCAAAACCCGCGGCCTGGGTGGCGGGGGGGTCGGGGGAAACAAACTAACTCTGAGGAAAAAGGTTTGTTTCTGGAGGAAAACAAACGTTTCAAGAGGGAGTTGAAAAGTTAGTTTCTGAATGCCAAAAAAAAGGTTACGGCCGGGAAAAGTTTCCAGACGGGAAAACAAACGTTCACAGGAGAGGTTGCGGAACATTCGGGAAACCAAAGTTTCAAAACCAGAGTTTCAAGTTGGAGAGACAAAGGTTTCCAAACCGAAGGGAAAGAGTTTGTTTGTTTCCGACCGCCGGCCGGCCCCCCTCTGCAACACAAACGTTTGTGGGAAAACAACCACAACAACAGCAACAGCAACAGCAACCACAACAACGGCAACAACGGCAACAACGGCAACAACGGCAACAACGGCAACAGCAACAGCAACAACAACGGCAACAGCAACGGCAACAGCAACGGCAACAGCAACAGCAACGGCAACAGCAACGGCAACAACAACAACAACAACAACAACAACAACCACAACCACAACCACAACCACAACCACAACCACAACCAACAACCAACAACCAACAACCAACAACCAACAACAAGGACAACAAGGACAACAAGGACAACAAGGACAACAAGGACAACAAGGACAACAAGGACAACAAGGACAACAAGGACAACAAGGACAACAAGGACAACAAGGACAACAAGGACAACAAGGACAAAGTACAAACAAACACTGGGACCCCGTCCTCACTATATATCTCTTTTTGTTTCTACCCTTAAGGGTACAACAACAGTAAGTGAAGGTCGATGTCACCAAGTGCCACGCCTGCCATAAGTTGTGTGCGAGTGAGCTGTGCGTGAGTAAGTAGTTGCGTGTGAGTAGGTTGGGTTGTGTTGTGTTGTGTTGTGTTGTGTTGTGTTGTGTTGTGTTGTGTCGTGTTGTGCTGTGCTGTGCTGTGCTGTGCTGTGCTGTGCTGTGCTGTGCTGTGCTGTGCTGTGCTGTGCTGTGCTGCGTCGTGTCGTGTCGTGTTGTGTTGTGTTGTGTTGTGTGTGAGTGAGTGAGTTGTGTGTAAGTTGTGTGTGTGTGTGAGAGTTGTGTGTGTGTGAGTAAGTTGTGTACGTGGGTAAGTTGTGTGTGAAAGTTGTGTGTGAGTAAGTTGTGTGTGTGTGAGTAAGTTGTGTTGTGAGTGAGTTGTGTAAGTTGTGTGTGTGTGTGAGTAAGTGAAAGTTATGTGTGAGTAAGTTGTGTGCGAGAGAGTTGTGTGAGTGAGGAAGTTGTGTGTGTGAGAGACGGCGGCGGCCGGAGGCAGGAGGAGGCAGGAGGAGCGGACGGGAGTGCACAACCAAAAACAAGAACCCCACACAAAGATGTGCAAACAAAACCAAACATGGCGCGCTCTCTCTCTCTCTCTCTCTCTAGAGTTCTCTGAAGTTTGTTTGATCGACTTGAAAGCGTCAGCTCAAAGGAACATCGCAAAATTCTTCCCTTTGCCGGGGCATAGACTGCAACCATTCCGACCAGAACACCGCTGGTCCTCATTGAGTGCAGTAAAAAACACATCTCTGGTTCCACAGAGGCCCCAGCGACCGGGTGGGAAGGTTTGCCCTCCACATCTACCGCTGGAAACCTCTGCGCCAATGATTCGCGCAGTGCAGAAGGTTCTCCCTCCACAACTGCGGAAACCTGCAGATTACCAGACTTTTGGGCGGCAAACAGATGTAGGTGTTCCACAAAAAGAGGACTCGAAAAAAAACCACTGTGGGTACCCTGAAAAACCCTGAAAATTGGATGGTTTACGACCACGAGTGTCTCAAAAGCCAATGTCCTGAAATATGCTCCTGGAGAATGACGTGCCCAAACGTTCCGGAATTGATTTGAAGGGGGCAAATTACAGGAGTTTACATTTCATTTTCAAAAATCATGGTTTTGAAACCTTCCCTAAACTCAACCCATTCTGCTCACATCCCCAATTCTCTTTGAAATCCTAGGTTGAATCCACTCTTGGTGAATCATTTCTATTAATTCTTTAAACCCAATGGTGAGATAATTCAACCCATCTCCCGCCTTCGAGGTTGGCGGCTAGCGAGGTGCCTGGACCTGAGTCATTGTTTCCGGAATCGGATGATTCACCGGATGTGGGTTGCACATCATGGACTCCAAATATGGATGAGGATAGTCATCAGCAACAGCACTAGTCAATAGTTATATCATGTCATGATCATATCGAGCTAGAATACTCTTGGTTTTTGGTTTCATCCCGTCCTAAAATGTGAACTTCAATCGGGATCAATAGGCAACATTATTGGATCTAAAACAAACAAAACACCTGAAACCACCTGCCAAATGAGATGATGGTTGGCTTAGCAGATCCAGTTACATTTTTTGGACATACCCTCTGTATGAGTGGCTCGTGAAGCCCCAATCTACTAGAACCATCTACAAGTCTACAGGATCATTCAGGGTTTCTGCTGATCATGCTGCAGGATACAGGTTTGGGGTGAGGATTCCCTCAATTTGTGCCAATTTGAGCGGCAAAATGCTGATAAACCATGACACCATTTTTTTGGACAAACCCACACGTTTAGATTCTCTTAACCAAAAAAATGTGCTTGCACAAGAGATCTATATCATGGCAAATCGGTAATTTTTATTGAGGACATGAATCCAACTTTAGTTCCAACCTCCATACAGGAGGGTTCCAAAAGTCTCAATGTTAAATCCAGATCTTAGCGACTATGGAATTGTCCTGAAATTGAACAGAATACATCTCTGAAGATGTTCAGCCACCATTTGTTTTGTTTGGATTTTTTGGCCGCCATCCCCTCAGAAGCTTCATTTTCAAGGGCTTTCCCAGGGCACCTGTGTAGCTGGGGAGCGGCCAAAGGGCCAATCCTGGACATCAGAGCTGTGACTTGACTCCACTGTGCCTGGCGATTCCAAATCATTCTGGTCGTAATATACCAACAAAATTGTGATGGGTAAATACATGGGTTTGTCTGAAAATAGTGTATATTCCCAATGAAATAGCCATTTAAAAACGGGATAATGATCAGCAAAACCATTGGGAAAATGGGGTACACTATTTTCAGACACACCCACATGGATAAATTATGATGATTCAGTGATTCATGTGCCCATTTTTGTGCATAAACCTTTGCATGATGCTGAAAACGGCCACCAGCCACTGCACTTCGCCGCCAAGATACCATTGGGCGCAAGGACCCAGGGGCTTGTGGTCGTCCTGAAGGTCCAAAGATCCTGCCAGCAAACATCGGGAGGAAGGGGCCACCCAAAACAAAGGCGTTCTCCGAAAATGGAGGAGTTTCCATATGTTTCCATAATCTATGGATCCATAATCTATGGAATCTATGGCCATATGATCTATGGATCTATGGAATCTATGGCCATATGATACATCCATATAAAAAATATATAAAAAATATGCCAAAATGGAGAGAACAGCCACCAGGGTAGGGGCTTTACCAAGAAATTTAAGTGATTACAACTAGCCGCTAGCCAACACATGGGGCTGCAACGTTTATATACCCTGGCACTGGCAGCACAGCAGCCCCTGAACTGCGGCCTCTTCAATCGTTCTTCCTCATCCATTGGCTGCGGGGACTGTGGCGACTGCGGAGAACTCGACCTGCCAGTTGAAACAAACTTGTTGCATCTTGTTGCAGCCAGAGGTTCGGTGAAATCAAAATGTGCATCTTTACGCGCAATGGAGAGAGAGAGAGAGAGGGAGCACCACCGGCATCGGCATCATCGGCATCATCATCATCAGCCTGTGGATGCACTTGGCCGAGCCCCCCAAAGGCCTTGCCGCCACGTCTGTGTTGCTTCTGGGAGTCGCAAGTGGGCTTCTGTGGTCATCTGCAAAGCTCGCAAGCTGAGAGACCGAAGGAGCTTCTGTGATGTCATGCGGAAGCAAAAGAAACGGGTGCATGACACGGTGCATGTTATCTCTATCCCAAACAAGATCGGTCGGATGACGACTGATCAGCGAAAAGAGGGATGACAAACAAAGGACACGTTTGATAGCACAAGGCAAGCGAAGCATTGTTGAAACGTCAAAGGCTCATATGGCAGTGTGTCAAAACCTTGTACCCTGGTGAACATCAAAATAGCTGGTAAATGGATGTTCATCCCACTAAAAATGGTATTAATAGGTATTGACCCATACCCAAATCAGGATCATTGTGCGAAACGCAAACAGAAAACTTTGATGATCTCCGGTTAGTTGGGACAGGAATCTTCGGAAGATTACTGCTGTTGGAGGCCTTACTGTGATCTGAAAAATCCATTCTGACGCTGAAAAGGACTTGAAACTCTAAAATCATGTTAGCAATAGGATACCCTCTGGTAAACATACAAAAAACTATGGAAAATCACCATTCTTAATGGGAAAATCCACTATTTCTATGGTCATTTTCAATAGCTATGTTAAATTACCAGAGGATAGATCCAGGGTGCAGAAATGCACCTGGTGAAAATCTGTCGATCAAACAGGAGCCATAGTTGTAGTGGTCGATTGCACATCAATTCGAATGGCAACGTACCCAATCCCAGAAGCTGCACATTTTTGGCGATCAATCTAACATCCTTCTTGATCATTTGTCACAGTGACAAATCAAAACCTGATTCAAGGTCATCAATCTGATCTTTTCTCGGCCATCAGGTGGCTGAAACGTCTACAGAATTGGTCGCTGTTGGTTGATTCATTGTCAACATCCTCAGTTTCGTTGGTAAAATGAACAAATGGTGTGGATACCGGGGCTTTGAATTTTGATCCATACCCTTTTTTGCTTGTAAAGCCACATATCATGTGTTCTTTTTCGGAGTCATCCTGTGTTGCCTCAGATATGCTTACTGGGAAACCATACATGATCTACAAAATGCTGCATTTTCCGTGCTTTCCAGCTCTATCTTACCCACATTTTCAAATGCCTGGCATCTCCAAGCTGGAAACTGGGAAGCCTTGCAGCGAGACGGGGGTCAAACATGGGATACTATATGAATGGACCCACAGACGTGGGGATGCTTAGTATGGAACCATCCATTTTTTTGGACGAATCATTTTGACCCAGCATCCCTAGCAAAATCGAGCACTTCTGTGTGGATATAGCTAAAAAACCAAAGCTGCAAGATCAACTTGATATACCCTCTGGTAAACTAACATAGCTATGGAAAATCACCATGTTTAATGGGAAAATCCACTATAAATGGCCATTTTCAATAGCTATTTTGACATAACCAGAGGGTAATTTTCAGACTGCAAATAGATGACATGGCCTGCAGGAGGGCTCAACAAACAAAGATGGACTTAGAACCAGCAACAATGAGTATGTAAGCGCCAAACGGGAGGGGCTGGGGATTTGAAGTGATAGAAGAAACCACTAAAGCGATGGAACCATGCTTGGGGATTTGGGGATGATTCTTCATACTTTGAATCACCATCCTTGTTATGCCTTTGTATGACTTGCAGTACCATGGTGATATATGTTTTTTGATGTTTTTTGATGAATTAACAGGGTATAATATGTACATATATATAGATATATACACATACATACATAAATAGATACACGTAGTATTACGAAGTACTACGTAAATCTACGTAATTAGTATGTAGGGAATCGAAGCTGGGAAGATGGTGATGAAGCGAGCCCCAGTCTTGCAAAGGAGCCGGCACTCTCTAGCCCAATAGTGCTACCGAATCGACATCTGGAACTGTTGGCGGCTTTTTGACGGAGACATGTCAATTTTGCAGCAAGAAACCAACCCAACGCAACACAACCAACCAAAATTCCTCTATCCAGCTATGTAGAAACATGTCCCACACAAAGATGAACCCAACAAGAAAGAAGCATCGCACTGACACCCAATTCCTTTCCTTTTTTGTTCGGTCAACAACGTAACAGCTGATATCCGCCTGCAAAACAACTTCATATTTAGCTGCTTAGAATATGAATGTGTAACTCCTCTCAGCAGCAAACACATGAATCCATAGACCCACGAATCTACTCAACCAGTTTCACCAGTTTACCCATCATCCCTCATCCCTATCCGCCACAGCCATGGCACCCGCCAATTGGAAAGGTGTCATGGACGGCAATTCCAAGGTGCACAGAGGATGCTGCGTACGCTTCACCTGCGCGCGCAGTGGGGTGTACGCATCACCAGAAGGTACCCTCTGGTAAACTAACATAGCTATTGAAAATGGCCATTTATAGTGGATTTTCCCATTAAAAATGGTGATTTTCCATAGTTATGTTAGTTTACCGGAGGGTATTCACCAATATTCACCATCAAACACTGGGGCTTTGTGGCATTGGCTCTACCAAATGTTTTCGTAAATGCACTTGGCATCATTTAGGCTATGGGCCAAAAGATGGAACGCTCCGCAATTGAATGCCATTGGCAAACAAGTTCACTGTCACTTGGTCACAATATGGCTATCCTATTCCACCAGCATTTATGGAGAGAAACAATATCAAACAGACCGTGAACCAAACAACCAACACAAGGTTTGCCCATCGTTTCTGGTTTCTCTCACCATTTTTAAGGGTCGGTGAAAACTATAACTTCCCATGGGGTGCTTCCAGGAAGTACAATCCCAACGAACAAAAAGACCCTGTCAAACAGGGGGTTGGAAGACTACTTTCCTCACCCGAGGCCTACCCGGCACCTCAGTCTCACCAACTTTGTCGGACGGAGCCATGTTGGGCAAAGCTGAAGAGTGGTGCGAAATTCAATTAAAGAAAACCATGGGGAATTTGGGAGAAAATTTCCATAAATTTCCAACATCTTGGGTCAATGTTTGATGTTAATTTGATGTTAAGCAAAACTTTGGTCCCATCCATGTCACAAGGACGGTGACATGCGATGCCCATAGGGTCTCATACTCAGTGGCTGCAGTCGTGAAGAAATTAAGTCCAAATCCCAGACCAAGCAGTTTTCCCAGTTTGGGTTCCAAAATGTCTCAGAAAATGGATGCTCAATTCGGTACATGATGCAACTATAATAATGATATCTAATATCTTGAAATTGCTGGAGATTTCTGGTGGTTTCAAGCCAGGCCAACCAGATCGTCAATGTTATCACCTCATTTCGTTGGGTAAAAATATCCCGATATATCAACCATATGCATCACCCGCACTTAAGACCCAAGTAATTAGCGATGTAAACTGCTACGAAATTCAAAACCAGCAGTTCATACTGTGGATGGTCGCGACATCCTGCACCACCAAAAAGGATGGTTGAACCCCTGTAAATCATGGAATAACCAGGCATCAACTGGTGGATTTCTCCCATTAACCTGGGGGATGTCTTGCAAGCTGCTCCTCTTCGGAATCGCCTCATAGATACTTCGACGGCCAGCACTGTGCCTCGATATATAAGCGGCCGGTGACGTCGCCAATGATGGTTAGGTTTATCAAGGGCGAACCAAAAAACCACCTGAAAAATTTGCGCGATCCACCAAGGGGAAATTCAAACACACTGATGTCATTCATGTTGATAGTGGCCATTCACCATCAGGTTTTGAGGAACTACAACGCGTGAGCTTCAAGAATGCCTCAACATCTTCGAACGCAAAATAGCAACACGTGACAAAAAAACACAGGCCATTCAAACCCTGCCACGTCCGAGTCGGTCACCGCTCGAAAAATCCTTGATCTGTGAATAATTCTCATGAAAAGAAAAGGGGTGATACTCTTGCCATATTTGTTCTTCCCACCAATTTGGTTGGCCAAATCCTCTTTCATGGTTGCTTATGTCACCCCAAGCTGAATATCAGTAGCCCCATGGCCGTCCCTGGCGATATCGCTAGTCTGCTGCACGAATTGACAGCGTGGCAGGACGGAGGCACAGGAAGGCGTCAAACATGGCAATGGGAATTCCCCTATAAATGGAGGCTTTGATGGGAACATCATCTATAAATGGGGGAACCACAAATGATGGGAATTCTGTTGAACAATTCATGATGTGTCTCATGAACTCCCTTCTACAACTTGTCCTGGCGAATGTTCAATCTGGAAATTCAGAAGCTGCAGATGTTCATAGCAGGTAACATATGGAAAAAAATGCAGAGATTTTCTGAGGTCTCCCCCAGCAAGATCATCCCAGAACTCATCTTTTCATCCGCTGCCATCAATGCAGTACTTTGCTGCGTCTCTCTCAGGGCCTCCAAGCCCAGGAGCTGGGTTGTCCCACTTGGCTGGGAGATGGGTGTGTGCAACAAGGCAATTTGATGGGAAGAATGATGATTCACCCGTGGATTTAGGGAAAACAAACCCAGATATGGCTATGGAATGCTATGGATCAATACCAACAAACACAATTCGGGATGAACATCCATCCATTCCAGCTATTTTGATGAGAGCTAAAGGGATTCCATGGCTTTTGACGCATCCCAATTTTTGTCGCGGGCATGATGCAGGCAGTCATCAGCAAATTCCCGGCCTCCCCTGAGACCTGCAAGATGCGGCCAGCAGCCAACTCCTAGGGTGGAAAATTGAATGGAGTTGAAGCTATGAGGCTATCAACATGATAAAATTGATATAAATTGCTAGTATTGAAATGGGACATCCCCTCAACAATAGCAGACTTAGCAGACACCGTTTCATGATCAATTTAGATCTAAGAATCAGGGTGAAATGCCCTACTTGAACATTAGCAACCATTAAAGGCACAATATCCAATGGCCATTTGGATGTGATGGGTGTGGCTACCCCTCATGGAAGGAAGTTTGCGGTGCTTACGACGGCACCTTTCAATGGCTCCCATTCACCCTCCAGATGTGCGATACGACCTGCGACTGGGTCACATCCATGATGTTTAGTCTCACCTGTTTTTATCAACAAATCAAGTCATGATTCTCCAGAGGAAATGTCGATTTCAACCACCCAGTTGGACTCATCTTCCTTGCACTAACAAGAGCCTCGGACTCCAGCTAGAATGCAGCTACTCTCTGTCAAGAGAACGTAGTGCTGAAATAACATGCTGATGTAGGGACGGCGAGCGACCACTCTTGATCATCATACATTACTTGCGGGCCATAGCTCAAGCTATGCTATTTTGATGTCCGCTTTGAAGATGATTTATATAATATTTTCCTGAAAATGATGGTTTGTACAAATAGCTATTTATGTTGGGACTTGAATCAGAAACCAACTTTGGAGGATTATTTTGTGCTGACCCAGGGCCCCAGTTCCATGACTTGACACATACCCATGTGAGCTTTGTCCGAAAAAGGGCAGCCCCAAATCTGCTGGTTTATCATTTTCCTTACTAAAGTTGCCATATAGACTTGCGTCTAATCATCTAATCCATTTCTGGGCATACCCAAAAAAAATGTTTCAGTAGCTACACATAACAGTTACATACAGTTAAAACCATTTTACATCTCTATAATTCTCTATATTTGATGGTTAATTTCTTCATTGGCTAGTGAAATACCCACCCCTCTCCTGCGCCATCTGCAGATCGTTCTGTGTCCAGCGCAGCGCTCGTTCCACCGCACTACGCGGCAGACCTCACAGCCGCACTCTTTTGGTTCTGGAAGACTTGTGATTTGAACTCAATGGGATTTCATCTGATTTCATCTGATTTCAATGGGATTTCATCTGATTTCATCTGATTTCATCACTTTCAACTCCAGCAAGTCCCGCCTTGAGCACGTAGCTTCATGACCTGCTTCAGAGCTAAACTTCAAATGTGGGGCTCCCTGGATGTCATGGAAAATAAGTCGTCAAATGGGGTCATTTCCTAGGATGGAAATAGGACAAGATTTACCCTCTGGTGAACGTTTACATAGCAATGGAAAGATCCACCATTTTTAATGGGAAAATCCACTATTTCTATGGCCATTTTCCATTGCTATGTTAGTTCACCAGAGGGTAAAACCACCATCCAAGAGGTTTTCTTTTGGAGATGTATTGTTTCTCTTCCCATTTGCGGGGTGGAACTTCTCCATCTGTCCATGGGTGAGAAAAAATGTTTTGATTTGCGCTAAACAAACTACTTTCTTAATGCACTGCAAAAAAAAAATACTGAGACAAAAACTGCTGGAGACTTGGAGACAACAGGTTCGCAGATTCAATTTCCCGCGCCTATGAACCGGTTGCATCTTGCTCGCTGGTCGTTAGTCATGCAACGTTCAATCCTATTAGGTCCAGATCTGACAATCGCCGTCCCATCAAGCGATACAAAATGAAGAATCATGTTCATCCCGCACAAAATCATAGAAACTTACTTTATCTTTACATGAAAACTATCCAATAGACACGGCAAGCTCAACTGCCCCATATAAAGTGAGGACTGGCCTGACAAGCAGCAAAATGCAACATCGATGAACCGAACTCCAAGATCAAGACTCCAGGGGCGAGAATCGAGAATCGAAGATAGAGAATTGAGAAACCAGGGACAAGCAACAAAGGAAAATATGGGTTTGTCTGAAAATAGGGTATATTCCCAATTATAGCCATTTAATAGGGATAATGATCATTAACCATTGGGTTTAGGGGTACACTATTTTCAGATACACCCATATGGAGTCCAGCATCAAAACAATCAACAATCGAGGCTTATATAACCCCCCATTCCAATCTCCTAAAACCTCGAATTTCCCCGATGTTCAATGGCCACAAGTTGGAGATTCACGTGGCAAAGTAAAGTTAGTAAAGTTCCCCGTTTATAGATGATTTTACTTTGCCATGATTTACCAGGAAATTTACCTTTGATTGTTTATAAACCATCTAAAACGTTTTTACCCAGCAAAGCCTCCTGCCATGATTTCTGATAAATCCGCCTCCGGTAGATCCACAGGCCGCAGCGCCATCGCTGGCAACTCCCTTTAGGCAATGCAACACCGGCCATGGAGACGCAACGAGGGTTGGGATGGGCAGCAACAAGGGAGGAACAAACGTGGGTTATAGTGGTGAAGAAATATCTGCAGATATGAACTTCTATCCACAAAAATTAGAGTTTGATCACTATGAATTGGTTTAAAATATTGATTTCAGCTTGCAAACATAGGGGAGGTGATCCAAATCCGAGATTTGACCAACAAACATGGGGTGCGGCCATCAAAAAGATACAGCTATATCATTGACAACAACCCATGAGTATTGACCATGAAGTTGTCAACTCACACTCGTGTGCCCTGCACGGCGGTTGCCCTTTAGCACACCAACATACACAAACACCGCCTGAGAAGCTCCCATGCGTCGTTTTCAGTGTAGTAGCCCTGCACTCTGGCGACGCGCAAGAATCCTTGCATCAAGCAAAACGCAGCGGACTTTGTTGAGGTCGTCCCCAGCCCTGAGTGGATCTGTTTAGACATCAATCTCAACAGCTCGACCCCCACACTGCTATCAACTTCAATTCTAGTTGCTAGTAAACAGGAGGTCAACGACTTCATTTCCAGGGTCCACTCCAAAAGTTGTGGGTTGTGAACGGGAATTTACCAATATCCTGAAATCATGGGGCCGCACCACATCAATTCACGACCGTGCAGGAATGTGAGACTCCGTGAGGTCTTCAACTTTAGCCCACCTATCACATCACAAACAAACCCGGCCGCAGACGGTAAGGAGGCGAAACGGAAGGCAAATTCACGACAGTTTACCGCAACCACCATCCGAAACAGTTTCGATGCTTCCAGTCAACGCACATCGTGAACATAATAACCATGGGATGAAGGGAAGATCCAAAACATACAATGACATAAAGCTGTTGGTATAGGCAAAAATTCTCACCTCCCCCAAAAAATGCCTATCAGCATTTGTGCGTCCAAACAGCTTCACCAATCCAGTGGTTTGCCCCATTTTATTCCTACTTAAAGTTACCATGAACTGGACACCAATCCCTTATTGGACAAACCAAACTGATATTGGGGATGGGTCAAACCATCCACTTGTAACATCAAAAAAAACAGCTACATCGACATTCATCCCCCCAATTTACAGCATATATTTACCATATTTATAGCCATTTCTATAGCCATTTCTATAGCCATCCCCAACTCAACCATCCCAAAAAACTCAACCATCCCATTTATAGCATTGTATGGCCATTTGTATAGCCATTGATGGCTCGAAACCAGCCCCAACTCATCCCAAAAAATCCAGCCCCTCCAGCCCCAGGCGCCCAGTCTTCGGTAGAGCCGTTGCGCCGCGTGGTTCTCCACGCGCACGTGCAGCAGCGCCGCGGAGGCGCCGGCCTCGGCCGCGCCGCGGAGCGCCGCGCGCAGCAGGTGCTGCGCCAGGCCCCGGCGGCGGTTTTGGGCGTCCACCGCGATGCCCAGCAAGTGGAGCCAGGGAGATCTGCCGGTGGAACCGGTGGAAAGGCGACCCAAAACTCATGGAATATTGATAATGGTTATTATGCTCTTTGATTCATGTTGCTGCGGTGTATGACACATGTCAATGTCCCAAGCATGCATGACGCAGCTGCATACTTTTTGCCATTGGGGATCGGATCGCTCTGCCACTTCGGCGCGCTCTGGCTTTGGGTAGGCCAGAGCGAAAATAAAAATGTACAACATTCCAAAGTCCAACGTCAATGCCCAGCAAGGTCACATGTCAAGGTATGGAAGCCGGCCATGTTGAAGGAGATACTGTTGGATGGCCCGGCAACTTTGGAGCAATTTGATAGAGGCCAGGAACTCTAAGTGGGCCTTCAACTGGCGTACCTGCGTACGCATATGGTTGATCAGCGGCGTGGCTTGGTGAAGGCCTTGATCCTCAAAGTAATCGGAGAAATCTATCAAATGCTCATCGATCTGATTGAGCTGCTGGGCATAGTACTGCACAATGACAAACTGGACGAAGAAACTTTGGAGCGTTTGATTTGCTGCTTCCATGGGTGGGAGAGGTCCGGGACGAAAATTTTGATATGAAAATTGATTTCATTTTGAATTGAAAGTGAACTTCCAAATTAACTTTGAGTTGATGAAATTGAAAACATGCATTTGTGACAAATGAATTGTCTGTAAATGACATGCCAACTCATGAAGTTCACGTTTCGGCACTTGCCGACGATAGTCACACTTGTGACTTAGAACCAAAATGCAACCATGAAATCCGTATCAACATGTTTGCATGCACAACAGGGAAACTCACCGCAGTACTCACTTGAATGTTCGTGTGACATGAATCCTTCACATAAAAATCTATCATGACTTCATCATGAGAGAATTCTTATGCTCTTTGATTCATGTTGCTGCGGTGTATGACACATGTCAATGTCCCAAGCATGCATGACGCAGCTGCATACTTTTTGCCATTGGGGATCGGATCGCTCTGCCACTTCGGCGCGCTCTCACCCCATGCTGGTGGCCGTGTGGTTCCACAGCTTACTGACATCGACCCTTGTCCTTTCATGTCCAGCCCATCGAGCCACCTGGCTTCGAGACAACTCATCCGCTGGATTAGACTGGCTCGGCACACGCTCTAGCCAAATGTGACATGAATGGGTCTCCTCGAGAAGAAAAATTTTTCTAAGAACTTTGCTGCTAGGATCATTTCCAGACCAGGTTTTAAGAAAACTGCCTCTGACAGCTTCACTGTCGGTGAAGGCTACTATGCGACGTCCTTCGTGACATGGGCACCACATAGAGGCTGCTATCAGCAAAGCCAACATCTCCAACTCCTGGATCATGGTCTGTTGATCCGTGCTCATGGCAGCAAGAATGAAAGATTTGCTTATTTCTTCACTAAAGAAACCCAAAACTGTCCCATCACTAGCATAAGCTGTGCCACCTACTCCAGAGTAATTATCGGGGTCGAAAGACGCATCAACATAGATGTGTATGTGATCGGACATTGGCCCCTTGATGGTGCGTGGCAAGTTTGCCATCAACTGGCACTTAAGGCTGTTCAAGGCCGCAACAGTGTCGTTGCACAGCTGGAGACGATTACTGGCTATGTGCTTGGACAAAACCCTGAGGCTGTTTCGGGCACTTCTCCCGAAGAGTTGGCCACTGGCAAATTGCAATCGGCCTCTCAACCTTTCACCATCACACTTCTTCAACTTGCCTGCATCCAGGATGGAGTCCAGTTGATCGCCCAGATCTTGAACCCTCTCGGAAGTGTTGTTTACGGTTGCCAAGCCCTCCCCGGACATCTTGAGATCGAATTCCACCCCGAGCACTTTACAGGCAGTGTTGTAATCGATCAATTTGTCCGCGGATAATTTCCAACCCAAAAGATTAAACATCGTAAGGACGACTAAGTCTGTATGTTTGGCACTGGCTGCATCAGTTACAGAAAAGAAGTCGTCGAAGTAAGATGTCCACATCAATTTGAGAAGTTGGTGCCCCAGCCTCCATATCCCGTGAGCCACACGCAGGAATGCCGTGACGGACGCCACAGATCCAAAGGGGAGTACTTTCTGCTGAAACACCTCAGCCTTGTTGGTGTCAGGGCAAAACACCACAAGGTAGGCGTCCTGAGAGAAGGCCTGATCACTAAGGGGTATTTGTTTGTAAGCGTCAGCCAGGTCCCAAGTCTTTGCAACCAAATTGGGTCGCTGCGACCTGTCTTCAGCGTGTCTCAAAACACAAGCTATCATGGAGGCTACATGATCTACGGTATGCACCGTTGCTGTTTCGGTCTGTGACACACTTGAGTTTACGAAGGAGGCCTTGTAGTCATCTATGGGCCTTGTCTTGTTCTTTTGGAACACCCCAAACCTGCGGGTGAGGGTTGATCCTGCGGGCAACGTCCTAGGGTCGATAGGCCCCTCAAGAAAACCCTTTGACACTTCCTTCATGGTCGCCGCGTAAAGTTGTGCATCAATTTCAGCGTCACCTGAAGACTTAACCATTTGCAGCATGCCTTCACGGCTCAGGTCTGCTATCCTTCTAAGGTCTCCACAAGACATAGTCGCTGGGCGAACTTTCCTTGAGAATACATTGGATTCCGGAAGACTCCCGGTGAGATCAAACCCCTCAGCGAGCTGTTCTACCAGGTCAACATCTCCATGTCCAGCATCGCTCAGGAGATGCTTGAACAGAGCAAGGTTTTTGCTTCCCAGGATGTCTTTTCTTCTATCCGACATTTTCTCCTTGATCAAGGACTCTTCAGTGTTCAGCGATTGCTTCAAGTGGATCCACCTTTTGATTTCTTCGGTGCGGTCTTGCGACAGGCCGGCTGGGTTCCTATCCAGGCAGTGCTTCACCACTGTCCCCATTTCGTCCGGGAAGAAAGAGTGCAGCCTTGTTGGATGGCCCACTTCTAAGGCTTTTTGAACAAATTCTTCAGGGCCAAAATGTATACCTATGGTTACTTGATCACCCGATTTATCCTTGGTGTTGCTGATACTCGCGCCTAAACCCCCGTGATGGGAGGAGAGTTTTCTGGCGTAAGGTGGCAACTTTTGTGCAGATGGATGAGATTGAACTTGCTTAAACTCGGGCACCATTGGTGGGAGGCCTCGTCGAGGTTGCAAATCAGTGGAGGCTCTCATGGTCTGCAATGATGCTTCCTGCAAAGCGAAGACCGGGGGGGAGCATGTGATCCCGTCGGTCTGCAACTGTGAGGCTAACTTGGCAGCTATCGCTTTGCAAAGCTCCCACGGGTAAGTGGTTTCTTCTGCAGTCCGCCAGTGCCCTGAGGGGTCTTGACCCCAGGGTTCATGCTGATGTTGGTTGTCACACATCAACTCTAGTTGTTGAAAAGTTGGGATATTCTGAAGGAGTTTGGTCAATTTCCTTCTGGAGCTCCCATACCGGCAATGATGAAAAAGCACCTCATATAGGGAAAACCTTTGGATTAATCTTACAAAGGGCCTGGTGAGCCACATGAAGGATCTGCCAGGGTTTTCAACTGAAAAGTACTTTTTATGTAGCAGGCAAAATTCAACAAGATCACAGGTGATTTGATACAACTCATTTGCCGCCTGGACGCGGGCTTGGAGGCTGCCAGTAAGCCCTGGAAGACCATCTGGATATTGGTCGGTGCGTACTATTGGTGGGTTCCATCGGCCTCTTCTCTGGATGAGGCGCGCTCTGGAGCTGGTGCCACACGGTGGTGCAAAATGCACATAGATGCAAAAGGGTGAAACGATGAGATCCTGTACAAGCTTCACATGGTCAGGTTTCAGCAGATCATACCTAATTATCGGGCTCCTAAGATGATCAGGCAACTTTAAATCGACACCAAAACTGTCTCGAAGGCCTAAAGATCTTAACGCTGCGGTGAGTTTACCGGAGCCAGCGAAAATTTCGATGCAGAAAAATTGCTCTAGTGAACGGCCCTGATGGGTAGGAGCTGCATTGCTTCGAATGTCAGGTGGACCCGGGTGCAAAATCGGACCGTTCACTTGGGTTTGTCACTGATGGTTTTGGAGACTGTGCGGTTGCTCACAGTTCGGCTCTGCACATAGATGCAGCCCTCGAGCACACTTGCTGCCTGGTTTTGCGTCTTGGCACCCCTGGGGGAGATTAAAGGCCCAGCAGAGGCGCTCGTTTGCCTTGGTGTGCAAACACTTACCTATGAGCCCACGTGGAATGTTCGGGCCACGTCCCCTTTTGGATTTACCACCCTTACCCTTTCCTTTTCCTTTGGCAGGTGGTGATGTATTTCCCTTTGGAGGTGTGCGAGATCTGGTGCGCTTCGGTGTTGCTGCCGCTTTCGGCTGGGCTGGTTTGTCAACGGTGCTCCTCAGAGGCAATGGCAGGAGATGGAACGTCACAGACGGGTGAGCCAAAACTTTTGCGATCTCACTCTCTAAAGGCAGGTTGCCTTGTTGATCACGTTTCAAGGTGCTCAGCTTTTCTGCCATATGCAACCAGGCTGCTCGGTCTGCACGGAGGATCTGGGTCAAAGTGACCGCTGAGTATCCAGGTGGTGGAACCATGTGCAAATGATCAAAGAGCCCTGCGTGGTATGCATTCATGACATGGTAATTGCATCCTTGAACTAAATCAAAGGCGAGAGCCCGTCGCCTCATGGCATTCGTTGTCTCCAGTTCCGTTGCTGTTGAACAAGTAATGTCCTGGGACTTGTCTCTTACAACCAGTGCACTTTGGTCTATCGAGATCTCCTTGGTGGCTTTCTTGAGGGCTAACTCGTTTCTGCGGGTGGCGAACTTCTCAGGAGCTAAATACACGAGTGAGTCTTTTTCTAGCATTCCAAGGACCAGGTCATAGCTTTGAAAGGCACACTCTTCCTCTCCTTTAAGACGGAGACCTTCGAGTCTGGTTCTCTGCTCCTTGACTCGGCTCTCTCGTTCTGCAGGTGCCAACTTCGTTTTTGTTTGATCCTCCGTCTTGTGAACCTTGTTCTGAAGCTCTGCGGAAAGAAGTGTCTGCGCCTCAAATATGAGTCTTTTCATCGATGCATAAGTGCCTGGATTCAAAGTGACTAGTCCATTGAAAAGCCCGTCGATCTGTTCATTGGTTGGAGCTTCCCCCGGAGGGCATGCGGCGAAGGCCAAGCGGGCCAATGAATCTACTCGATTTGTAATGAGGGCTTCGATCTCTTCTGCTGTCAGGCTCACCTCAAGGCCCCTGGATCTTAGAGCCTCTTTCGACTCTAACAAGGTGCTCATGTCAGCGAGGAGGGCGTGAAGATCACAAACTCTTACCTCTAAAGAAAGTGTTGCTTGTCAATGTGTTCTATAAGTGAAGCTAAGAAATGGAAATTGTTCTGTTTCACCACCTGACCTCGTGCTGATCTTGTAATGCCTTGTTACCTTGATTGTCACTTGACAAATCTTTTTTTTTCTGGGCCACGCACGTGCATGACATTTAAATCAAGCTCGGCACTTGTGAGTTCAGTGACTTCGTCCCAACAGATCACGGCACTTGCCATGCAGACGTTTACACTCGACTGAACTCACTGGTCACGTGAAACAAAACTCAATCTGTTTAGAAGAGCACTCGCTCCCACATCTACCACATGTATGAAATGTGAAAACCCCCTCTCTCCATTCAGCGCTCCCTTTTTTACCGTTTCGAAGCAGCCAATACAGAGGCTAGGTGTCCTACCGTGTTGATAGGCTTCCTTAATGCGCATCTTTTGCATTTTCGGATGTCCAGGAAAGGAGACTTATCCACTTGCTCAAAATCCTGGGTGATCTTTACCCCGCAAAGGAGTGAATCCACGCATCCACCTGCAAGCACATGAACAACTTGAGTCCGGAGATTTCTGTACATGATGACATCCGAGCCCCATGATTTGGGCGCCATTACAGGGTCTTGCTGACATCCAGCATCTGGCTCATGGTCAGTGCCTTCGGACTCATCGGAATCGGAGGATGTTTCACTGGACTGGGATTCTTCATCTGTCTCTGCGGATGCTTTTGGATCGGGTGCAGGCTCAACTTGGAAAAAGGATTTTGGATCGGGGACGATTGCTGAATTTAACATTCCGGAGCGTGTCGCATCTGGAGAGAAAGCTTTTGTCCTGATCTGCTGGAGCACCAGCTCAAAATCCCTAAGAGGTTTGGCCAAACTATCCCTAGCGTAGCATTCTGCGGAGGTTTTCCCAGTGGAATGATGTCCTAAGATAGCCCGGACGTCTGGATCCAGGCCCCACTTGGCACTCCATGAAAGAGGCGTGGCCTTGAGGGTGTGAATTGTGGTGAAAGCTGAGCCACCCTCTAGCTTCTTAAGCAAGTTCCTAATCCACTGCCCTGCCTCCTTAGTCGTGACCGATCTTGAGGACCATCCTCCTGTCATGTTAGGGGCTGCAAGTAAAGGTTCATGATCAAAGCTTTCCAGTTGCCTGCCAGCCAATTGGGCAACCTTCAAAAACATCAATCCCCACGGTGGCGACGTGACTCCCCAAACAGGAGCGACCAATGGCATTGCGAGGCCACCTTTTGCCACCAGCCTTGATGTCTTGTGAGACCTTGTCTTGCACTCAAGGTATCCGGATATCTTGCCTTCCTTTTCATCTATGTCTGCATAAAAGCTATAGATTTTTCGGATGTCTGACCACCTGCTCCTGCTATAGAGGCAAAACAACATGCATCCACTGGCAAAACGATCGGTGAGGGTGCACCTCTCATCCGCAAGGTATAGTTCCAGGTGTTCGACTTCCTTGACGGTCAAAACTCTGGCTTGATTCTTCTCCTTGCGCATGGCGTCACTGGCTTCAATCATTCTGTGGATCTTGGCTGAGATGAGGTCTTCTGTATCACAACTCCCATCGATGCCAACTACATGCTTGCAGAAATTCAATGCTTCCACAAACCCTCTGATGAAAGAGGCTGGTTTGCCTTTTTCCCGCATTTCTTGCAGATATTCTTCGACAAGTTCTCTGGATACTGGAAAAGGGCACAGTGCAAAATACCGTGTCTTGTACCACCTAGTGAATTGTAGTATACTTGAACCTCGTCTAAGAATGGTCCCATGACTTCTATTCCCAAAAACGAGTTGCATATCATCTAGTCGGTGGTCGCGCACAGCAGCACGAAGATCAAACCCTTTGGGCCATGACTCTGGGCCCGTCGAGAAAATCATATACCACTTTTCAAGTGCCTTTGTCATGGCTGTCTCCTCCAGATCTCTCTCGGACAGATCTATGTTCCTGAAGTTGATGACATCGCTATAAGCCCCTCTCACGGTCTTACCCTGTGCAGGATGGACCGACGAAGATGTCTGGTTTCCTAAAGCATCAAAGTCGATAGGTCCCATGACAGGGTTTGGAATGAGATTCACTGGATCCTTGCTGAAGATGCGTGCCAACCCCTTACGTTCCCAGGGCATTTTGAACTTGAACGTAGGCGGGGTCCTAAGACATGAATCTGTTACCATGGATCTCAGGTTCTTAACACTAGCATCATCAAGGTGAGATGTTTTCTGGCTGGATAATACCACTGGTTGTGGGGGAAAATCTTGGTAGCCATCCCATTGTGGGCTATCCCTCTCATGTCCAAAAAGACTTCCTACTTCTGACTCTGCGACGTCAACTACTTCGGATGCATCGAGACCCTCTGGCAGCGGCAACTGTACAGTTTGAGAATTGACGGATGCTGACTCGGATCGGTCGTCCGATTCATTGGGGCGTTTCAGCCCCCTTCTCATTATTCCTACAGGCCGGATGCTCGAATGCTCATGGGGGCCCGTGCATATAAGATCACTCGGCCAGCCGTCGGGTCTCACCTGGAAAGGGCACTCAGCAAAGAGCGATATTGATGCCACTGATTACTGCATTTCACTTTAACAGCCGTACTACATTCCCTTACTACCTTCTGACAAATCTGCGCATAAAACTTCTATGCATTGCCATTGCTGGAATGAATCTGAGTGTTGAACCGCCAATGGAGGTCCTCCACGCCCTGTGCCACTTCGGCAAAGGACCCAAAATAAACCCACTTGAATATGAGATACAGGTCGCACTTGCAAACCTCTTGTCATCGAAATGAACACCAAGGGTTTCATTTAAAGTTGCACTCGCAACTCACGACCCCACCTGTCAATCAGAGGGTCTCGGTTCACGACCTGATGATACCGACAAACTCTTTGTATTATGTCAAAACCGGACATGCATGCATACATGGCCTACTCTACATTCTGTTCCGGAGCCAACACAATTCTGAGTCTGAAACTTTTGCACTTCCACACCAATACCTTGGAGCGTCACTCGACCGCTTGATAACAACTTGATACTGTGACATGTCATGTTATGGACACTTCTCCATAAGAAAACCAACTGTCACATGACAGCTGGCTGCAAAGGATCGGACTCACAAGGCGCCACGTGATCCTTCGCCCCTCTGAACAAAACTTCGCTCACTTGAGCCTTCACGAATATGAACAATGTGGCACAACTCAACTTGCGGGTCACTCGACTCCACTCAAATATGCCAACTTTCTTGTGAAATGTGAAAGATTACTCTCATGACATGTTGAGGTAACTACCTTTGTGTGGACACTCGACCAGTGCGCTGAACCCCCGGATAGAAAACTGGAGAATTTTTCACACATCCGAGCAGGCAATGCCCAAAAGCTCTGTGGCGGTAGAGGGTATGTACCCAAATTGAAATGTCAAAAACTCGATGGGCTGGAGGACAATGATGTCATTCGCCATGATCAGCGGCGTCGGGAGCTTCATGTGGGTCACCTTGGACATGTGGAGGAGCCACCAAACCGATCAATGGGGCCAATTCCTCGTAATTGGCCGCAAGATTCTCAAGGGCCTGGCCGAATGTACGGCGCAGCATGCGCACCTCGGTTTGAAGTACCGAGACATCATCGCGCAATCGGCGAAGAGTGCGATGCATTCGGCCAAGCACTTCGACCGTTTCAGTCGGTGGCAGGCAGTGAACTTCCACATAGGTGAGAATGCGATTTGCTGGGTGTCCTCCTCCGAGGTTGATGAGGTAGTTCCGGTTGCTAGCAAAATGTCTCATAGACAGAAAGAGCTCACGGTCACACACCAGCATATGAAGCCTGAAATTGTCGGCTAAGGTCGTGTCCCATGGGGATCCAGCGAGCTTCCGCCGACTCCAAGGCCGGACACACGTACGTTTGTACGGGTGTCTGCATCGGCAGCACGTAGTGATTCAAATCACATTCTGTCTGGCCGAGGCCGAGGAATGGCAACAGGGAATCGACGGTATACTCCGGGTCTTCGGGTTCCCGAGAGGTATAAGCTCTCATGGTGAACTGATCGGCGGGGAGCATGACCATCGTCATTCTGAAATAAGCCACAAGCACAGAAGGATCCCACTGAAAACGCCGCTGCAAAAACCAGTGAAAAACCAGAAGGTCGAGCTCAAAGCCTCTGGAACTGGACGGAGTTGCACACACGAAGTAAAGGCTTTACGCCCTTTCAGCTCGGCCGAGCGATATCGCATAGGACACGGCCGGGGTGCAACGAAAATTTTACGAAAATTTTGATATGAAAATTGATTTCATTTTGAATTGAAAGTGAACTTCCAAATTAACTTTGAGTTGATGAAATTGAAAACATGCATTTGTGACAAATGAATTGTCTGTAAATGACATGCCAACTCATGAAGTTCACGTTTCGGCACTTGCCGACGATAGTCACACTTGTGACTTAGAACCAAAATGCAACCATGAAATCCGTATCAACATGTTTGCATGCACAACAGGGAAACTCACCGCAGTACTCACTTGAATGTTCGTGTGACATGAATCCTTCACATAAAAATCTATCATGACTTCATCATGAGAGAATTCATAATGGTTAATAGTGATTAATGGTGATTAATGGTGATTAATAGTGATTAATGGTGATTTACCCTCTGGTTATGTCAAAATAGCTATTGAAAATGACCATTGAAATAGTGGATTTTCCGATTGAAAATGGTGATTTTCCATAGTTATGTTAGTTTACCAGAGGGTATAATTGGGTATGGGTCAAAATTCAGGACCTGGGGGCAGATAGAAAAATCTATTGTCAGTATTAACCATCCAATAACTGTACTCAATTTTGACCCATACCCAAATAGGTGTGGCAAAATAAACCTGGAAATTCATGGTGACAAATATAAATACCTAACAGTTTCGATGAGAATATTGACCACCAATAGGTTTCATCCCTCTGAGTAAGTAGCTATAGGAAATGGATTTTCAGTCTCCTCTTGGAGGTGCAGGATACATTTATCAACAAAGCTATCAATTGACTGGAAGGTAAACCAAGGCAATGTTGGAAAATTGGTTATATCTTGTCTCCTGATTTGTCACAAGTTGATTGTGATGGAAATTATAACGAGGGACCGTTTGGAGGAATACGGTTTCGGAAAATGACTGTCCTACTGGAAACTGCATGTTTTGAGGGAACTACCGGCTTTGACGAGGAAGGTCCATGAAAAACACACAAAAATCTACGGACAAACTTGGGATGATAACCCATCAAGATTGATTCCCATTTTGACCCAACAAATGTGTTCTATTGGGGGAGAATGAATCCCAACTCAGAAGGACATTTTAAGCAATGAAGATCTGGGGGTTGAGTCAATCAACATGGAGATTCAAGCAACGTTGCCGAACATGGGTGATGTCATCTTATCGATCCAACAAAAACCGATGGAACTGACAACCACAGGAGATATCCTACCATAATTATGGGGGAAATGGCTGCAAAATGGCCACTGATAAGCAATACATACACAACTAGAAACTTGAAGACTCGGCAAATCAGAACAGTGGCAATCAACATGAAGGCATGATAGCAAAATTGTGAAAAAATAACATCAAACTAAAATCAACAATCGTTGCACACTTGGGAAATACTTTGAGGGGTCCACTTCTAAGCAAGAGTTCGCAACAATGGGAAAAATGATTCGTGCTGGTAAAACAATTAAAAAAACACTCATATGTTGATGGTATATACCACCGACTTATGGTAAGGTTGCCCAAGAAATCCAAGAGTTCAAGGGCCACAACATGTGCATATATCTTAAAATAACTATCAATACATGTTGATCCGAATAACATGATCATATATGTTGGGACACTGATCATACCATACGGATTAAAATTAGATGCATGGAAATTGTACCATGGTTGGATACATATATATATATATAATACCGTGTGGGGTCTCTGTTCTGTTTTAACAACCAACTAACTAATCATGTTGATGCAATGTTCATCCATATCCGAAGTGTATGGCAACATTGTCACTTCGCCATGCCGCAGTAACATGCAGCCGCGGCCCAAAGGGAATGAAGGTTTGGCAGCTACCGTTTGCTACACCAAATTACCTGTATGATGATAAGATTACCATCTTCCCCATGACCCCTGAAAGATACATATCATTACAATTTAGGTTGGGGAGGGTTTGGGGGGGGTATCCTACTTGTCATGATGACGATGATGATCCTTCCCGGTCCGGGCGATGGCGTTTGACCGTAACATTAGCATCATTGAAATCTACAGGTCCCATAGGTCCCATAGGTCCTTCCATCATCAAAGGCTGCGAGCAAGTTGCTGGAGGGCCCCTTCGAAACGATAGGCACAATACCCCAAGATGCGCCCAGAAGCACCTGCAACGTCTGCGCCCGGTGCAGAGAATCCTTGCTATTTTACATCTGGGGTCGTCCAAGGATGCAGAGTTACCGCAATTAGTGGCAATATAAATGGTTTGAAACCCAGCGATTTTAAAGGTTTCTCTTTGAAACATTCAGACATATCCGTGTACCTTGAGGCCTCACCTAACCTACCACTTGGGGCATCAAAATTTGTCCTTTTCGCTCATTGCTACGCCTTCTGCCACCACATCCACACTGGTGCGACTGCCCTCAGCAAATACGTTGCGCAGCCACATATCCTGAATGCTGGGTGGGTTTGTTGAAGTTTTGCTGATCTGACATGAAGTATCGCAAAAAAAAAAAAACAACGCGTGCGGATGCGTGTGGGACAATTTCGCCCTCACAAAAGTGCGGAATAAAGTTGAATGAAATCCAAAACAACTCTTGTTTTTTCGGGCTCAGGTCTCGACCCAAATTGAAACCCAAACCAAGGGGAACTTACCATATAGGGCTGGAAAAGGTTTGTTGTTCAGAGCGGGGCGCGCTTGGGTTTACATGGTACAGGCGGCGACTAAAATTCATATCATAAAACGAAATAGGAACTAGAATCCAGTTTCCCAAAAAACGATGGAAACAAGTGGAAGTGGGTGTGGAGTCAAACATCAAAATCCGCCCGCACCGAAGGTGCTGGGGCGTGATCTTCCGGATGGCACTCGTAAAAAGGTTACAGGTTTACCTGGGGGGGGGGGGATTTTTTGTCCAAAACCTCCTGTTTTTGATAGGTCGTGACGCTCGCCTTCAAAAAACACTGTAAAAAACAGTACGGAAGACACCTGTTCGTGAACGCGCCCGTCCAAAATCGGCAAGCGAAAAATGAAAAAACCCCGTGTTTTTCAACTTTTTGACCTCAATTTTTTGGTTTGCAACATCTTTTTTTGCGGTTCCGCAGGTGGCCGGGCCCGGAGGCGGATTTTTGAGTTTTTGGACCCGTTTTCGGACTGATTTTCGTCGTTTTGTGATAGCAGAAACACTGGTTTTTACAGTGTTTTTCTGTTTTCTGCATGCTTGACGGCTAGCTTCAAAACTTCCAAAAACCTCGTAAATTACGCTGTTTTATGTTACGGTGTGAATGAAAACATCGTAAATACCAGTGTTTTTTGACGTTGGTTAAAAAAACACTGTAAATTACAGTGTTTTTGGCCACCTGACCCTCGAAAACCATGGTATTTGCAGTGGTTTCTGCTTCTCACCGCGCAAAAACACTGTAAATAACAGCAATTTCGCCGTTTTTTCATGTTTTTCGTTATTTTTTGAACTGTGTTGGTCCGCTATACATGGCTATCAAATTCTTCGCGTTTTTTTTTCCGACAATCGGTACTTTCGGATGATTTTGGTCTCAATGGCCGACATCATTGGCAGTTACGAGCGGCTGCCCAACGATGCGGTGCGGGCGGTTGCCGTCGCGAAGCGACGTGAATATGTTTAAGGAATGTGGTGGGTTTCAATGTGGGATTCAAGTCGTGAAATCCTTCATCTGAATAGGGCCCTCTTCCAAACAAAAAAATCGTGCTAACCGTGTTAACAAACACCTCCAACATCGTCAGGAAAAACAACACCGACCTAGTATTACAGTGACAGAAATGTTTCATAACTACCAGTAGTACCGCACAAGGCGGTGGCGGAAGTTTCAGGAAACCTATAGGAGAGGTTGGTTGGACACCAGCCAAAATGGCATGCGCTGGAACGGCTTGGGCGGGTGCTGAAGGCATCACACTGGCAGGCAATTTGCAGGGGAGTGGCCTGCATTCCCCATCATCACTGGCAGCCAATCTGGTAGTCCCAGTCATGAAGGCACCATCTGGTTGATGGCCGTGTGGAACACCGGTCATGGGGTCATCATCAGCATTGGACAGGGCGTCATCACCTGGAAGGTCAGTAGGCATTGGCAAGTCCACGGGCAATCTGAAGGGGAGTGGCCCGGATTCCCCAGCATCACCATCACATGCAACACCAGGTGCAGGTGGAGTACCAGTCACCCCTACACAAGTTGGGATTGCAACCCCAACATCAGATGGGATGAATCTACGATCATTCGAAATCCCCTCCTGCCAGCTCTGGTGGTTGGTGACCCCTGGTACCTGTAGGGGAAAGTGTCCTACACACACGGCTTCAGCTGCTTCATTCACGGGCAATCTGAAAGGGAGTAGCCCGGATTCCCCACTTGGCTCACTTGGCATGATGGGTAACGGGCGTTGTCCACTTGGGAAACCATGCAGGTGTGGTCGAAAAACAAGATATTCAGGGTCCCCACTTTGGCCTCTAGGAATGACACACAGCTGGGCCATGTGACCTGGCTGCAAAACCTCTGATACGTCCCATGGGGATCCATCCATCTTGAAAGCCGTGACCTGGGTCCAATCAAAGCCATACAAACGTCCTTCAGCCTCAAGCAGATGCTGGACAGTTGTTTGCGGCGACAACCTGACAAATGCCACATCATGAGCTGGCGGGTACAAAATGGCTGCACAATCATCTGGGACAGACACAACATGGAACTTGGGGGGTTCCGCAACCGGCAACAGGGCTTCAGGCTCTGGCTCATCAGAATCAGACATCTCATCTGTCAAATCGAGAGGTGCATCAATTTGGGTAATCGCTGCCACAGCCAGTTCTCTTTCAGAGTCCGGCTGTCGTTCACGAAGTTGGTACAAGGCGGCAGCCAAACATCGTTCAGACATTGTGAAATCCCATTCATCCCTCTGCAAAAGCTTGGGCAAAGGCTCAAGCATGGCATGACTCCACAGCATGGCATCCTGGGTCAACCTTGTGCGGTCCATGACATCAGGGCATGGCCATGGGATCTGGCATCGGGCTAGGATCCAAGACCTGTAGGCATTGAGGTGATCCACTGGCTCAAAGGTTCTGATTCCATATTTCAGCCAAGTGAAATGGTTGATGACATGTGGTCCTACCCAAGCAGCTTGAATGGGTGAAGCAATCTGTCCAATGCCTGACAGAGTCAACAGGACATGGTCACCAAAATCGGCAGCAGGGTCCAAACCTACCAGGGCAGCACACTCACTCGGATGGATGTGTCGAAACTGGCTTTGGCCGGATGCATCGGATGCAGAACGGACAATGACTCCAAACAAACCACGGTGGAGGAGTCGCTCAGCTGACAATGGACCAGACCGACACAGACATGGACACGGCCGGAGTTAGCTTCCCCAGGCATGCAGCGGACATGGCAGGATGCCAGCCCTTCTCAGAAGGAATGGGCTTCCATTTTCCTGATCTACCTGAAAGGCCTTCTTTTCTTCATCATTCAGTTGCAAAGCATATTCATGGTCAAAAGGCCAACGGATGATGTAAGGCATCACATGTTCAATGCGGCTACAATCAGTGAAAATCGGCATCTGTCGCAGTGGGATGGGCCCCAAAGCCGGTGCTGAAAGGATGCACCACCACCTAGTCCTGGAGCAAGGCCAACAGTCCTGGAGTCGCAGGATGGCTTCACTACAATGGAAACCTGTTAACCGGCAGAAACGATCAACATGCATGCGGACGAATGCATCACTTTGTGCTGGGCTAACACACTCAAGGATCACCACCACCGATCGAAGGTAATGGGCACATGCAAGGGTGGCTGGAAGGCTTTTCGATCGTGGATCCAAGCCACTACCCCGGTCACCAAGTGCGGAGTAAGGTTGGCAACTCACACCTGCAGCGATGGTCGATGAGTGGGGATGGGCTTCCCAGATCTTTACCACTGTATCCAAGTCTGCTACATCACCAGTGACAGTTGGAATGTTGGTCTGGCTACTGTAAAGGGAGACCATCAAGGGATTGAAATCGCAAGCAACCACCGGGTTGAACCCCACACTGAGCAACCCTTGTCCAATTCCTCCAATACCTGCACAAACTTCGATGACCTCTCTGATGGATGACCAGCTACAAGTGTCATGGAAAAGGATCCTGCTATCCTCATCCGAAACCAAAAGTGGGCGAGGCAATGGGTTCACCACCCTGACATTCAGAAGACTGTAGGTCAGCTTGTTCTGGGGAATGGTACCAGAAAAAGAGAAAAGGGTCCCCGAAATGTTGGAATTCATCAGATGGTTGGCATGCCCATCATCGAAACAAACCAGAGATGCAACCATGTTGACTCGATCTCCTCTCTTCATGAGCTCAAACTTAGGGGAATATTCTTCCATGGCGCCACACAACCTCGAGCGTTTTGAACAGGGCCGTTGGGCCCGCTGGGAGGCCGCTCGAGCCCCAACTTTTTTAAATCACCATTTTTCCCCAACAGCAGAATGCTTTGGGGTCTCAGCCCACATAGCCTTCGGGGTGCCCTGGGGCACTGCTCGACCCTGCCGCCTCGTTTCGCCGGTTCCGGGAACCAGGGTTCCGAGAACCGGTTCCGGGAACCAGGATTCGGGGCAAGGTTCCGGGAACCCAAGGTTCCGGGAACCAGGGTTCGGGGCAAGGTTCCAGGAACCCAAGGTTCCGCAAACCAGACTTTCAAGCAAGGTTCTGGGAACAATGGGTTCTGGCTACCTTTTGGGTTCCGGGACGTCAAGGTTCCGGGAAGGTTCCGGGCACACTTGGCTTTCGACAAGGTTCCGGGAACCTTACCATGGTTTCGAGCAGCCAGAGCCTGGATTGTGCCAAAGTTCTGGAATCACCGGAACACCAATTTTGAGACATCCTGCAAACCCAGAGTCTGGGGAACCAGGATTCTGGCGACAAGGTTCCGAGAACCACCACAGATGCGGACCCACAGTTTGGATATACTTCCTGGATTATGCCACAGGTTCCGGACAGGGACAAGGTCAGAGTTCTGGCAAGGTTCCGAGGTTCGGGAAAAAACCCAGGGGTCGGATATATGCCGTGGGTTGTACCAAGGTTCATGCTACGGACAGGGTCCCAGAAAACCCATTTGCAAGGAAACCAAGGTTCCAGGACCAAAAGGGCCCGGTCAACGAGCAATCGCTGACAGGGGGGGGGACAGCGTGACAATAAATCAGCGCGTCTCGGTTCCGGAAACCCAGGGTTCCAATATACGCTGTGGGTTGCGCCAAGGTTCCGGAAACGAGGGTTCCAGGAAGACAAGGTTCCAGGGACACAAGGTTCCAGGAACACAAGGGATTCCGGAAACCCCCCAGCCAATCTTGGGTGCTTTGTGGCCCCTCACTGAATTCCGAATTCATGTTCGTTTCCTCAGTGGGCGCACAGCGTCGGTCGACTGACCTGTTCTGATGTTGCTGTAAAATCTTCTGTTTGAACTGTTCCGATGTCGCATCTACCAAAGCACATACCACATCAAGCAATTAAGTTCGATGCCTTGGAACACGAAACCATGGTAAGGTTCCCGGAACCTTGTCGAAAGCCAAGTGTGCCTGGAACCTTCTGGCGCCGAGAACCTGGGGATCCCGGAACCTTGACGTCCCGGAACCCAAAGGTAGCCAGAACCTATTGTTCCCAGAACCTATTGTTCCCAGAACCTTGCTTGAAAGTCTGGTTTGCGGAACCTGGAACCTTGCCCCGAACCCTGGTTCCCGGAATCATGAGTTCCGGAACCTTGCCCGGAACCCTGGTTCCCGGAACCGGCAGCGGTTGGTTTCAAACAGTGGTCCAACTTTGCAACCCAAGACGGATTAATGATGGCAGGAACAGGATTCCATAGCCTAAGTCTCTTCGGCGATTTTTTGCCCGCCTTGCCCCCTCCCCTTTTGGACCAAAGGCAGGATGAGACATGTTCTTTAAGAAAGCGCGCATAGTTGAATTTACATACATTTGGTTACAAACGAATGGCAGTATTTGCAGACCACGGTGTGTCATTAAGTGTTTACAAAATTGTGTGTGTGTGTTGGTTTGGGATTATCTTGTCGTGCTTGGACAACATCGGTCAGTTTGCGCAAGTGATTGGTGAAACAGTTGGTTTTGGCCAAATTGTCCATCATGATTCCAGAATTAGTTTCATGTCAATACTTGGTTGTTGCGTCACAACTGTGTCTGAAGTATCATTGTGTGTTGCTGTTTGGTCACTTAGCTTCAAAAAATTATCTACCTGGCTAATTTTGAAACATCCTGGAAACCCAGAGTTTGGGGAACGAGGGTTCCGGCAAGGTTCCAGCAACACTGGGTTCCGACAAGGTTCCGAGAACCACCGCGGATGCGGACCCACAGTTTGGGTATACTTCCGGATTATGCCACAGGTTCCGGACAGGGACAAGGTTGCGGAACAACAATTTTCAAGAAGCCCAGCCCAGGTTCCAGAGAACCAGGGTTCTGGCAAGGTTCCGAGGTTCCGGAAACAACCCAGGGGTCGGATATACGCCGTGGGTTGCACCAAGGTTCATGCTACGGACAGGGTCCCAGAAAACCA
>CAMXCT020000445.1:170000-185000 GCA_947184155.2 Cladocopium goreaui
CCAGTCCATCCTCAGTCAGGTCCACGAGTCCTATCAACTCGCATCCGTTTCGTACCAGTTCACCTGTCGCGAGGTGTTTTGTGAGGATGTCTGCGGGATTCTTTGTTCCGTCGATTTTACCTATGATCACTTGTTTTGTTTTCACCAACTCTTGTATGTAAAGGTGTCCTACTGCTATGTGTCTCATCTTTCCTACACCTATTTTCTTTCCAGCTTGTATGGCTGCTGACGAGTCACACCAAATCCTCGGTGTGTCCAGTTTCATTCCAAAATCCTTTTCAGCTAAGTTTCGCACAAATACTGCAGGTTGAGCACAGTGCGTCAGGGACCTTATTTCAGCTTCCCCTGAGCTTGTCGCTGGCGTTCCTGGTTGCGTGTGCGATGACGATTCGACGAGTGTTCCTCCTACGAAAATCGCCTCACCGCTTGTGGAACGTCTGCTTTCTTGGTCTCCTGCCCAGTCACTGTCACAGTAGCAGTGCATCGGGATTCCTTCTCGGATGTCGATCCCCTCTGTCAACTTTGTCACATGCCCATAGTTCGTGGTTCCTCGGAGATACCTTCCCAGGACTTTAAGGTTGGCCATGTCGCATTCCCTTGGTTCCCGAATGCGTTTTGCCAATTCCTTGGTACTGAACTTTATGTCTGGTCTGTCCTGAGATAAGTAAATTGCGCTTCCCACACAACTGGCATATATCGCTTTCTGTTTCTCGTCCAACAGTTTGTCCTGTGTCAGGTCAAGTTTCTTTCCTGGCACTGGTCCAGGCTTGGCATTTTCCAAACCCAGTTGTTTCAGTATCACCTCTACATGTTTCGCGTTTGGTTTCGTGATCACGGCTTCTTCGACATTGATCTTGGTCCTTCCAAGAAACTCTGAAGTTGTTTTACTTCCTACAAGCGGGTATTCCATCTCTCCCATTTTCAGCTTGCAACCGCTCTTTGGAAATTGAATCATCAGCAAATCATTCAAAACTTTCTCGGGTCCACAAATGTCGAAATCATCTATGTGATGAATCAGCACTGTTCCTGTTTTCTCACATTTGTACACACATCCATCGATTGCTCCTCGCTGAAACTCATATTGTTCTGGTGGTAACTCTTTGGTGATTATTTCTTCTAATCTGTCTCTGTACTGTGCTGCTGCTGACTGACGTCCGTACAAGTTGCCATCCACTTGCCACAGGATATGTTCCTTAGGAACGTCCTTGAGTTCTTCTTGAACTTCCTTGGGCTGCAACAAGTACCAATCGTCGTAGTCTTCCAGCCATTCCTTAGGTGGTTTCATCATCACAGGTTGTCCTGTCTTGTCACCTTGGTCATTGGCAATCAGAAACGCTGATGTGAGATCTGCTTTCACTCGTGGTAGTCCTGTTGCCATACTGTAGACTTCCAACAGTTTTCTGGAACATCCATGTGGTGTCGGACAAAAATTGCTTGGTGCTTCCGACGTATTTCTGTCATTGTCCTGTCCCTTTCGTTTGAAGTCCTGACATGTCAACCTTGACTTTGCAATTCCTTCACTAACTTTGTCTACCCATTTATGACCAAACACTGTTATTTCCTTTGGAATCAATCTTCCGTCTCTCGGTGTAAATGCTCCAAAGTCCTCGTTCAACTTCTTGATCTCCATCTTTCGAGCTTTCTTTTGTTCTTCTTCTGCTGCTCCAATTTGGTCCAGGTAGTCCATGATGTTTGCCACCATTTCACTCTGGAAGTACTCCTTTCTCTCATCTAGCCACTTCTGAAACCATACATGGTCCTTGTTCACTGGCATATGGTATTTCTTCCTCATTTCTTCCGCATCTGGAACTTCACCGTTACTGACTCCAGAAACCATGTCCTGAGACGCTGTGCCCGCTGCACTCATGTTGTCATCTGTTGGTGTGTCTATGCGGTACAGTTCAGGTTGTCCTGGATTCATTCCGGTGTCGCCCGGTACGGCACTAGAGGTTGTACCCTCTGCCAGTCGTGGCTTCTTGGAATCCTTTTCTTCAATCTCGATCCTCTCTCCTTCATCGTCCACCTGCATCTCTGGTGCTTTGTCTTCCTTCTTTGTGCTCTTCTGTGCTTTCCCTCCTTTCGGTGTACTTGGAGCTGATCTTGGTGCATTCCGCAATGGTGGTACAATAGGTTGTGGTATGTGAACCACCTTGGCTTTCGCCATTGCTTCTAGTCTGTCATCAAAGATCGGCTCGTTCTCTTGTTTCGATTTGTCCTCGAAATCATAGGTTTCCTGTCCTTCGATTTCTGGTGCCACAATTGCTTTCACCTCCGATGAGATTGCTTCCGGCTTTGTTTTCTCGATTCCCAACACTGTATTCCATGGGACTCCTCTCGCAACTTCCATCACAGCATCTTGGAACTGTGATCCAACTGGCAATCTTCGGACTGTTCTGAAACTAATAGCTCCGGCACTTGTCAACATCATGTGCTCATCTGAATTTTCTTTCTTTCCTGCATAGATTCCTTTTGTCCATCGAGGTGCAGACTTGTCTTTCACCTTTGGAAATTTTCCCATCACTGTCTCTCCAAATGGTATCAACTCACCCACGTAGTCTCTGCCCTTTATCACACGAAACGCTGTGGTCTTGCTCTTGTTGACATGAAACCTTGCTAAAGTCCATGCGCTGTGACGCACGATCCATGGGAACACGTAGTGCTCGGTTCCAATTTTCGTTGCATAGCTTTCAGACAACTCACACAGCCATGTGCGAATCTTTCCAGCTATCAGTCCATTCACCATTTCTCCATCTGCAAGAGACTGTGAGCTATACCGTGGTGATTTCCGAATCTCTACTCTTTCCGGCATGAGATCCCTCACTCTGTCAAACAACTTGTTCATGGAATTTTCCTGATCTATTTGTATTGTCACTTTGTTCCATCCCAGATCTCTGATCCAAGCTGCCAACGCATCCCTTGAGTAGTACCCTCCTCCTTTGGATGGGACCACCATGGCGAAGGGATACTGACTGTCCTTGCAAATTGCCGTCAGCACTGTGATCAGTCCTTTCTGCTTCTTTCCTTCACTTCTATTCACCATCTCACCATCCACACTGAAGAACATGTAGTCGGAGTAGATGATGTGTTCCTTCTTGTCTTCCTTGCTTCTTCTGTGAGGTGCATCTCGTCCTTGTCCTTTGATGCAAGTTTCACACCAAGGTTCGAAATTTGCATGATGAAGCCTGTGCTCCTCACGCTGTTGTGCACTCGGTGCCTTTGGTACATCTACCTCCTGTGCTTGTTCTTTCACTTCTCCTTCTTCATGAAGCTGTCTTTGCTCTCGAAACACTTCACGTTCGGCTTGGTCTTGATCAATTGGATCTGGTTGTACTCGATCTTCTACGTACACCCAATCCAAAAAGAACTCATCCATGTCTTGGTCTGGGTCACGTACTCCTTCAACTTTCTTTGCTTCTTCAATCTCTGCATCCTTCTTTTCAGGAATTTCAGTCTCTGGCTTCAATCTAAACCACGATTCTCCCAGCCATTCTCTGCCCATGTTCTTGGCAGATGTCTGTTTTCTTGTCCACAAACTCTGGTCTTCCACATGCGATCCATCTTCGGAGAAATAGATCTTGGTAAGTCGACCAGGTAGTAGTCGATTGATTGGAACAGGAAGATCAGCCATTCGCTCTGGGCTGAATAGTTGGAATCGTGCTGTGTTGTGCACACGAACCACGAATTCTCCTTCCTCATTGGTCTCCATTCTCCAGGTATCAGGTTCCTTTTCTTCTTCAAACCTGACTCCTTTGACTGGTGCTATTCTTTGTGTTCTCAAATTTCCGTTTCCTGAACTTGACGAACTTTGTTGATCATGTTTCACTTTCAAATACCATCTCTTTCCATGCAATTCCAATGGAATCCTTTCATTCTGGTTCGTAACCAAATGACAGTTGTTCTTTTCAAAATGCACGGCATGACCCTTTTCCACCATGTTGAAAACTGACAGCAAACTCTCTGCTGAGTCAGTCACAGTCATGTCCATCAGTCCTTTTAAGTTCCCGACTTCAATTTTGGGAGATTGCTTTCCATATATTTTGAGTGGGTTCCCTTGAACACCAAATAAAGGTTTTCCTTTTGTGGAATCAACCGGTCCAACAAAATCCCCATACTTGGCAACGTTTTCACATGCTCCTGAGTCAACCAAAAGATATCTGAATTCATCGCTCTCAGACAATGCACTGACCTGAGCATCCCTGACAGTGAAACAGTATCGGTCATGTTCACCAAAATTGATGTTTGAAACCGATCCAACTCCGTTTCCACTGTTTGGGTTCTGTTTCGTTTGGTTGTTGTTGCCTTCGGTCTTGTTGGCGGTATTCCCCGTGGTGGTTGTGGTTTCATCCACAGATGATACCTTCCACCAACAGTTCTTTGCGACATGTCCGTACTTCTGGCATACGTGACATTTCTTTCCGGCATCAGGATTATTCACCTGACTTCCTTTGCCACCTTGTTTTCCATCACCTTTTCCTTTACCTGTACCCTTGTTTTCGTGTCCTTTTCCTTTTCCTTTGTCTTCTTTACCTTTGCCTTTTGCTCCACCTTTGCTACCTTTGTCGTTGTTCCAAGAACCTTTGTGTTTGCTCTTTCCTTTTCCTTTGTCATCTTTTCCTTTTCCTTTGACCGCACCGATGTCCATGGGTGCTGGTCCTCCGTCATCAACCTTGTTTGCCGCCTTAGTGATTCCAAACTGGGATCCTTGCGGTCTCTTCCAAACGTTCTTGTTGATGAGGTACTGCTCGATGTAGTCTCGAATCTTCGCGTAAGTGCCCAACGCGTCGCTGTGCATAAAGATGCTTTGCTGAAGCTCTGGAGGTGCTACATGCGCTAAGATTGAGACCTTTTCCTCTTCTGAGAAAACACTCTTGGAGGTTCGTTCAAACTCCCTTAGTTCTGATTCCCACTGATGGAGTGCAGTGCTCCAATTGTTCATGTCTTTTGGGAAATTGGGGTTACTCAAATGTCTTCTCCAAACCCATGCTTTGGTTCTGTACGATGGCTCAGACAGTCTGACCAGTCTGCGCCAAACCTCAAATCCATTGGCTGTGTGCAGTCCCTGACCCACTACATTCATCGTAGGCTCCGGACAGTACTGTACGAGAAACGTATACATCGCCTTGGCCAACAAATCCTCTTCAGGGGTTTGCATAGCATCATCCAAGGGATCCTTACTTTCCCCAAACTTTTCCAACATTTCAGGGTATTTGGGGTGAACAGTGGAACTCCATGCTACGAACACATGTTTAAACTTTTCCCATCCTTCTCTTTTACCATCCCAAACTTGCGGCTTTGGGACGTTGCTAGGGTGAATCAGTTTTGTCATTTCTACCCCAGCTGGTTGTGTGCTGCTTGCCTGTGCTTGCTGAGCCTGGGCAAGTTGTGTTGTTTGCTGTGCCAGCGCCTGTGTCCTTTGCGCTAGCTCCGTTTCAGTCCGGGTCAATTTGTCCGTCTGTTCTTGCAGTCTCGTTTCAGTTTCGTTCAACCGTCTTGCTTGACTTTCAAAACTTTGGTTCGCACGTTGCAAACCTTCCACCAATTGGTTTTGCTGCGCTTGCATTTGCGCGAGCTGTGCTTGCAACTGTTCTACCGTTGCCATCTTTACAGGCTATGGTACACGAGGCTATTTACACTTCTAGTGTACAGATGCCCCTATTGGGCAGGCAAGGGGTACCTACTGGAACCTACCGTTCCAGCGGTATTACCCGCCTCGATGCCAACCTCTGTGCCAGCCTAGGTGATACCCTTCTGACCACCTGCGCCCGGCCCAAGCCCTCGACTGGTCGCTTCCCCAGTTGCTACTCCAGGTACTCCTCGACCAGCTTGTAGAGCTACTGGAAGCTGTCTCGCTCCAGTTGCTTCCACGGTCCTCCAACTCCTCACGCTGGTAGTCCCGCTCTTCACGGTCCTCCAACTCCTCACGCTGGTAGTCCCGTCCTTCTTCTCGACCTTCTTGGTTTCTTTCGCGCGACCTTTCCTCTGAGGCTTTCTGGCTCCTCAGCTCTAGGTCCTGAACAGCTCGGGCGACTTCGGAGACACCCACTGAGCTGCTACTTGCCGCTGAAGACGCTTGCTCGGTCTTCGGCCTTTCCTCTTCTTCGGGCGAGTCGTCGACCTCCTCCTTGAAGTTCCCGAACTCGTCCACAGAGTACCACACACTAGTTGCCGCGTGTGTTTCTTCTTCTTCTCCTACTTCTTCTTCTCCACGCTGCTCAGGCGGTGGCAGTGTGGTTGGCACGACTTGTGCCCTAGGTGCAACGAGTCCTTGTGCTACTCGTCGACCTCCTTCTTCCTGGGCGAAGGACTTTCTCGCCTTTCCACCCGGTGTAGACTGTACGACTTTGGCGAGGCTCGGGTAGTCCTTCTCGAACTTCCCCCACACGCGCTTGGTCGCTCCTCCTGCTTTGCTGTGTGTTGGCAGACCACCAACCACAGTCCTGTTCACGTCCAGAAACTCTGGTACTTCTTGTTCTGGAACGGCCTGAAGTCTCAAGCCTTCCACGTAGTCCAGCTCGTTGTGGTCCGGCCTGTTGGTCGTACCGCTGGCTGCTTCCACAGTGGTGTTCAGCAAGCCTTCTGCACGTCTTGCTGCCCCACGTAGTATCCGCCGCTCTATGGCTCGGGCGGACCTGGTTCTCTCTTGGGCTTTTCCTTGGCCCTTTGCTTTTCCCTTCCCCGTCTTGCCGGGGATTTGTCCTCTCGTCGGAGAGGTCCAGGTGCTGCTCCACACGCAGCTACCAGTCTTCTTCTCCTCGAACTCAACGAGGCGCAAACGCTGCTACAAGCACAGCTGTTTGCGGTGTTACCCGCCTCTTACGGGCGGTGTAAACCGTCTGCGGATGCCGGCCCTGATCGGTCAGGAACCAGCTCCGCTACCATGCGAAAAGCGGACTCACTGTTTTGTGCCACTTCGAATGGTCCACTGGGGCTGCGGAGTACACATGCATGCACTGTGGTGACATGTTTTACCACAAGTCATACAGGCAGCCAAACCTAGCATATGGTGCGTATTTTGCTTGCAATACACTCTATATATACTCTATATGTACTCTACATACGGATATATGTATATATACTATTTTTACTATAGATACATGTATATATAATAGATATGGATATATATATATACTATATTATATATATATACTCCATATATATATATAATCTATATATACTCTCTGTATATAGTCTATTTTGTGTTCTACATATGGATATATATATATATATATTTATATATACTTATTATATATATATACTTATTATATATATATACTGTATATATATATACTCTGTATATATATATATACTCTGTATATTATAGATACAGTAAATATATATACACATATACTCTATATATGCTCTATTTACAGTCCTTATACAGTCTATATACAGCTCATAGATGATCACCCAATCCTCACCCCATCCCAGGGGGTGCGGGGATGATCCTTACCCCTATATATATATACATACATACATATATACACATATACCGTATACCCCTATATACCCCCATTTACACCTATATACCGTTGGACCTGCAGGCCAACCCCCATGACTCTCGGCAGCTTCTGAACTTTGGGGCCATGAAAAAGACAGCGGTGCTGTTGCAGGCACATGCCTGTTATAGTGTTACAAGTGTACACCATCGGATGCCCAAAACCGATTTTCAAAATCATCAGCACAACATTTAGCAACCTCTACCTCAAAAAATGCCAAGGAGTAGTATTATGTAGGTGTGTGTGTGTGTATATGATGCAGGCCTCCCTGGCCCCCCCTCCCCCCAATGAGTATGGGTCTGGGAAACACTGGAGGGTATTTCTATAATACTATAAATGTCCACCATTTTGATCTATTTTCCAGCCATCCTTAAAATGTCCCACGGACCATTCACGGCCTCAAGACATGTGAATTTGAGCCGCGACGCGTCTTCCGTGCCGCCCACCTCCAGTCAACATCCACCAGAAATCGGGACTTCGATGGGTTGTTGTTGAAAATGGTGGATTCTGATGGTGATTCTTGCGATGTTCATAGCGAGCATGGATGAACATGGTGATTTTGAGAAGAAAAAACATGTGGAAACTAGAAATGTTTTTCGATTATTGGGGATAGTTGGCCTTCGGACAAATAGGTATGTTGTAGTTATATCATATATCTGTGACGATGGACTTTGGCCAGTTAAAAAAGGGGTGGCTCACCAACGAAAACAGCGTTTAACCACCAATATATATATAATTATATATATATAATTATATATATAATTATATATATATATAGAATCGAAAACGTAAATCCATCTATATAACAAGATGGGTGTTGGTCATGTCACTCTGACTACAACATATGCTGAAACGCGACCAAATAGATTTCGGAAATGAACCAAAATAATACAGAAAACCCAATGCCAGACAGCACCCTTTTGAGGATGTTTTATACCACCTACATGTCTGAAAGTGGTGGTAGCTCATTGTAGTTTATTGATGTTGACTATGGGGATCTATGGGGTTTACCATGGTTTACCATGGTTTACCACATTGCCCACTTCAATGGTTTCGGCTTTGCCCGCAGGCAGACGAGAAAGGCCTCGCGCTGAAGCTTTGGGGAAATCTCCTCGGAGGTGAGGAGGAAAATCACCGGGAGATTCTGTTCATTCCAAAAATCAATGGTTGCTCCAACCCTTTTTTTGTGAACAAACGAAAACAAAACAGGGAAAACATATGAGAAAATTTTGTCTTTGTGCATCTTGACCCAGCCAATTTACCCGGTATCTTGAGGCGTTGAGAGCAATCATTTAGGATCAGAAACTGACCAATCCTGGGGCAATCATTTGCAGTCATGGCCAACTTGATTTCTTGGTCTAGAACATGCGATGTCAGAATTTTGCCCAAGCATTGGCCATTTTTCAAGGGGAGGTGCTGGAACTCATCATATTATGAAGGAAATCAAAAATATCAAAATGTAGCTCTGAATTTCCATCTATTGCTTTGTCCCCTCTGGGTAGACCAGCCCCAAACTATCCCAAACTCCAACTTCCAAAGGCAATTTCCCCAAACTGCCACCGGATACCGCCGCGTCCTCCATCTTCCAACGGTTGATCAGCCTCGTCCTCCACAGTCAAATCCCGTGTAAAGTCAAGAAGAGTTCTTTTCAGTGGACGACCTTTTCTGCCGATGGTTCAAGGGTGGGCATTTACCCCAAATGGCTGCGCTGGCTCTTGTGAAAAGAGCTCATTGCACTTTGACAGCTAAGCACTGAGTGCGGCTTGGCTTGACGGTTGGACCTCAGCTGCCGTCTTTGCAACATGTATTTACCATCTGGTAATCAATCAACCGAGCTTTCGCTACTGTCTGGTGTACTTTTTCTAGCTCTCCCAACTCGAGACCCGAAGGGCGACCCCTGGAGCCATCATGCCTATAACAATGATGTGCGCACTGTGCGCACTTCTATTGTTTCACCCGCTCCGGAACTGTTACTATTTTCATCTGTCATTTACTGTTTTCATATGCCAACTGCCGTCGCTTCCTCTATGCTTGACATGATGATGTGAAGACTTGCTACGACCATTGGTCCGTAATTCGGAAGTTTGAGAACTAAGCTTCCTTTCAAATATGCTCCAGACTCCAGACTAATTAATTAGAGGATGATGATGTGCTACACGTGGCAAACTTGGGTAAGTTACACAAGAAGTTGCTGCATCTGGTTCAGTTGGTGGAAACATCATTCTTTTATTAAAAATATGAACAGGCACCATACAATGAAAGTTCGGGGCAAGCAAGCAGCTGAATCCAGATTCACACTGGTGACCATCACGGCTGCACCGACCTACCACCTCCAGAATAGGTGCTAACATTGAGTCCTGGTACAGTGGATAATCAAAATGTCCTTTTTCGGGAAAATGAAGATGTTGGTGCTTCCTTGACAAACTAACTGGACAGTCTGGACACCTATGTGGCTCCAAACAGCTCCCGCAGCCGACAGCCCCAACCAGGCGTCGGTTCGTCACTAAGCGTCTAAGCACTGCTCCCCGCTGCTGAAAGCGTGGGCTTCAATGATCCTGCGGCCGGGCATCGACCATGTCAAGATGAATGGATCATACCTCCCATGACTCCCAGACTTTACACATTGATACCCAAGAGAAATAAACAACCAGCAAAATCATCAAAACAGTGCAACTGCGGAGTCGGTTTGCCATCCTTTTTTCATCTAAGCGAACCCAAAGCTGAACTGACCAACCATCATCGGTTGCACCTGAGCCATGGTCGATCCGCCTCTCGAAAAGGCCTGCGGATAATCCCATGATCGATGGATTGATTGAAGAAAATCAAAAGCTGCAAAGTGCCACTTCAAAAAAAATGGAACATGAGCAATTGGGATCAAGAAAAGCTGGATATATGTCCCAAAGTGATGATCAACACCATCATGCTGGTAGATAATCATTATTCTGTTGATGCTTACCCAAACCATATTTTTGGTGTGCAAAGTCATCCATGACGCAAAGTCTCCATGTGGGCCGGCCTGATCTCCACATCAGCAGGTCTAGCGTCCATTTGGTCCACTTTTCCAAGCCGTTCCCACAGAACTGTGCCGTCCTCGACTCGCTGCAAAAATTCCAAGGTGTTACATGGGCTCCCTGAGTTACTGAGGATCCTTCCCAGGATTTAACATGTGATGTCTGTGTTGTTTCCAATCTCAACTCGTGGATGTCGGCCCAACGTTGACGTGCGAACCTTATCATGCCAATGTGCGTTTTTACGCTTGTCAAGTGACAGCCAAACTGACCTGCCATAATTAATAAGAACAACTGTTATAACAATAAAAGTGGGTAATAATAAGACATAATACTGTATCACGAAAGTATACACTAAAAACAATCCTGATAATAAACATGCTGTACTATAGATATTATAGTAATGATAAAAATGGCAACAACAACAATTATCACAAAAAATAATAATCATCATCATCCACATCCACATCCCCATACCTATCATCATAGCTACTCTTGTGTCATTCTTGGGTTTCCTAAAGTCAAGCCCAAATGGTGCAGGATCAAACTTTTGGGCCATCCCATTTTTGTGGTACCAAAGGACTTGACGCATACAGAAATGACATGCCACATGAACCCGATGGACATCCACACTCTCTGAAACTAGATGGTTTCCAATAAATCCGTTTTAAGGTCATGAAATTGATGGTTTTATCCAATTATTGTCTTTATCCAATAATGGTATTGTCCACAATAACCATCACTATCATATCATTATTTTTTTCATCATCATTGCTATTATCCCCTACAGTACTCTTATCACCACCATTCTGATTTTGATTACATATTCTTACCGTTATCCTAGTTTCCATCATCATCCCCACATATTATTTGGATAATTACAATACGCCCAACTAACATAGCCCTACCATTCATCGGAGGTTGGAAGACTATTCCTCTAGAAACGAGTGATTCTCAGGGTCACCCATACACCACCAAAAGTACCATTTAAATGCCACCGCAACACCAGAAAAATACCTCGCAAACATAGTTAAACATAGCATCAAAAAACATCAGCAACACAGCCAAAAAATGTTGTGTTTCTTTGTATTTACTGTATTTTTTGCAAACGCCTTGCATGGGCACAAACCTCAACGACACCGAAATGCCCAAGTCCAAGATAAAGGCCAACACATAGCCCAAATTAATGGTAGCTGGGGGGATAGTAATTATCCGAGTCATTCTTATCCAAAAAACATATCCAAACTTATCCCCAAACATAATCGCCCATAACATGCTATCGTCACATGTTTTTCCCCAATTCATTGATGATATCACCCAACATTTTTCGATGTTTTGGACATAACTTTCATTACCATTATCCCAAATTGTTAATCCATTGGATGCCTGTTATCAGCCTGTGATCAGCATTAACCATTTATTAACCATTGGATTAACAATTACCATCCAGTAAATTAACATAGACCCTGGCAGTCATCGGGGTTGGAAGATTAGTGAAACCACTAAAAATGGGTGATTTTCAGGGTCAAACTGTTAATTTACCAGAGGGCAATCCTGTTATCAGCCTGTTGTCTCCAATGTCCATCCATCCAGGCTCCAAGGCCTCACTGCTCACCCATCCCTCCATGTGCGACGCGGTGGTGCTGGGACTATCGAGTGCCACCAGCAGCCGCCGACCGCAGCACAGCAGGACCTGCGCCCTGGCGCCAGTTGGGAGCCTCGGTGGCACAAGTGGTCACCAACTTGGGTAGACATGAACTATTGATCATATACCAAGCGACACCTGGTTCGTATGTTACATATGTATAGTATATATATATATGTGTATAGTATATAATGTATAGTATGTGTATATATATATGTATAGTATATATATATATACATGGGTAACCTTAGTTCAACTTAGTTCGTATGTATGTATGTATGTATGTATGTATGTATGTATGTATGTATGTATATATATACACCTGGGTGAACTAAGCATGAACTATTGATCATATATACCAAGTGAGACGCACATCCAAGCATTGATATGAAAGGGAATAAACCAACAAATGAAAGGGAATAAACCAACAAACAATGGAGATAAGACCAATGAACATGGGGATGTCATCAAAGATAATTGAGGATTTGGAGCAAGCAGAGCGAGGACAACAGGTATATTGCAGACGGGAAGCAGAAGGGAATGGATGTAACAAGAAAGCTGAAAAATGTAACAAAACAGAAACCGCACAAACCCATGATGGACCCAACACTATTGGAGTGAGATATCACTGGATCGCTTGACATGATCACCATCAGCGTTTCTTTCAAAATTTGGAAGGGGGATATACCCAGACCTATAATGGACTTCCAGGTCGTATACACGTGACACATAGGATCGGTGAAAGGTAATCTCTGTCGTTCATGCCAGCTGTAAGGAGTCCCCAACTGCCAAAGACATCGCTGCATCCAAGATTCGTGGCAAGCACCTGACTCTGCAAACTCCTTTGTTGCCACGGGTGTGGGGTTGCTGCCCCACATTTTGGGTATGGATAAGTTCTCCCCCACCCAAACAACATGTTTATGAAACAGAAAATGACATTTTGACTCATCCAGAGCAAAACATACGACACAAGGAGCTGTAGAAGTCGATGGAGAGTTCAGAGATCGCAGTTTTCACACCTACCCTCTGGTAATGACTAACGTAGCTATGGAAAATCACCCTTTTTAATGGGAAATTCCACTATTTCTATGACCATTTTCAATGGCTTTTTGTTAGTTTACCAGAGGGTACATGTTTCACAAATCGCGGTTCCAAGAATCTTCAGCCATGCCCACAGGTTTCGGTGTCGGTCGAATCTTTGACTTTCTGGTCTTGACATCCCAGCATCAACAGAACAGCAAATGTTGGGATGTTCTTTATTCTAATTACAAAATTCTTAGGTGCTTTTGAAACATATGATTCTCATATTATTCAATACATTTCAAGGAGTTACCATCAACATCCATCAATCATCAACCCAACTCTGGGCCAAGATACGCTTCCTCCCTCATCACTGCAGCACTCCGAGAGCGGAGCACCTCGCCTTGAGAAAAACGCAGGAGGTTAAACATGTGAGAGTGCGACTAACTCCAGATGTTGCATATAACCCAGAGATATCAGATAATATACAGTGTATATATATATGTAACACAAATATACAATATGTATATATATATATATGAATATATGTATACATAGATATATTATATATACACATGTACATATAGTGTAAATATAAACATATTACATTATATTATATACACATACAAATCACTTTTTTTCCAAATGATGGTTTGGGCAGGGCATGGGTCAAACGCATATTACCAAGCCAAGTCAGGTGTCTCTTAACTCCACGTGTAACTGACTTGGCCATGGTGGTCGTGAGAAAACAGGGTACCCTATGAAATTGATGAAAAAAACACATGTTCCCCATTGAAATTGCTGTGAAACAGGGTATCACCCATTCTTAGGCACAGCCATTTGATGGTGAGTCGTCTTCTGTTTCTCCAGGGAAACCATTCGCGACGCGAATTTCTTGGTGAATTGGCCATGTTCCACCGTGACCTTTCCTGCAAACCCGAAGAAACAAGGGAAAATTTGATCCCAGATTGATATAGAACCCATTTATCAAACTGTAAAATGGAATATGATGGGGATATGATATGGGATATGATTCACCGATACTGAGATATTTTCGTTTCGGGAAACCTGATGTTTTAGTCCAGTCACCGGGCTGGAACTTCTCTCTGGGACTCTCCTCCTCTTCCAGTTGCTCAAAGTCAAACTCGAACATCGCCGTCGCCGTCCCGTGATCGCCATCGTCAAACGAAACTCATGGGTTAAAGACGGAAGACTCAAAATCCATATGGTTAAAACATGTTAAAACCGCATATTCCCCACTCAAATTGCCATAAATGGAGGTAGTCTAGTAGTATAGCCCATTTCCGCAGCCAGAAAAGGGTGGATGGTATGCTTCAGTGGCAGTCTCTATATGAGTGGAGTTGTGAGCCTGATGCACACGGGAAATCCTGGATTCATCTATTTTCGGTTTCAAACTGCGTAGCTTGGAATAAACAGTACAGCCACATTTACAATATTACAAACCTCATCTGCGAAATCTGTAAAGCTTTTGAGCCGAAGATTTGAGGTGCTCTAGAATTCACAGGTCCCTCGCGGGTTGATAGCCATTCGCATTGGGGAAGCATAAGAAGGCAGTCCATCTTCTCCATGCACACTTTTTCACAGCCCCAATCAGATTTGCTCCTTGAACATCCATCCCTACTCGATGATGAGAATCAACCTCCATGAAAATTGTCGCCCAAAAACTCAGGGCCAACCCATCCCTTTTTCTGCCTCTTCTGAGTTATCTCCCGCGGTGCGTGGTCGAATCCTGACGTTGCGTCAAAAATCAAGCAGGGCTTAGAAAGACATGGAGCTTCAACCAACAACAATGAGGATATGATATGATTGA
>CAMXCT020000445.1:190000-250314 GCA_947184155.2 Cladocopium goreaui
ATACAGACGCACAGCAACCTCATCATCTTTCTTGCTGTAGAGCACTTACACGCACTGCTCTTTCATGATCAGTTACCGGTGGGGTGGGGTGAGTTAATAAGGTTCATGTTCCTATGCCTGCACACGCACAGCAACCTCATCATCTTTCTTGCTGTAGAGCACTTACACGCACTGCTCTTTCATGATCAGTTACCCGTGGGGTGGGGTGGGGTGGGATGATAACGTTCATGTTCCTATGCACACACAGGCACAGCAACACCGTCGACGTGCAAGCACACAAGCGCCACTTTTATACGGAAATTTACAGGTAAAATTCCGATGCCACTACAAAGCCGCACAAACGACATCAGAAACAACACGCGCAAAAGCACCACTTTGTACGCAAATTTACAGGTCAAAACCCGACGCCAAGAAAAAAACGGCACAAGGGAATTACGCTATCATGCAATGCACAAAAAGGTCCTGCGAGCAACCTGTCTAGTATATGTTGTTGCACAGCATGAAACAAGAGCCACAAAAAAAAATACCCAATGGTATTACACGAATGCTGATGGTTCAAGCAGTTAACATGTTTCTCCTCATACTGTTCTTATCATGTGCCCAAAAAAAACATTACATGGTTCTACCTTTTAGGCTTTGGGGGGGGTGGGGGGGTGGGGGGGGTGAGGTAGCTATCCCCTTTGAGGGAGCCCTGGATACTAATGTACAACACCTGTGGCAAGCGAAGGCGACTGCACACCTTTTTACTAAGCTGCGGAATTGCTGCTAGTCTTGAGCCATGCGGAGTGCGCATGAAAGATATGAATTAAGTGTACATGTCAACATGCATGACAGCATTGTGTAGACACGTAAAACAAAATAAATCACAAACAGACACAAATTTTCTTCGTGTCGGAACATGCAAGTCTGTTTCACAGGTAGCGCTCAGCCTGTGATCTGCTGTGAGACGGTCCGAAGACAGATACAAAAACTGTACAATGAGCTACTCTCAGCTGTTGGCAAGCGACCGCAAATGCGGAACATTGCAAATTTTGTGGACTTACAGGCCCATGGTGAAATAGTAACCGTAGAAGTCCAATTCGTTCCTCCTTCTTAGCTCACCGGTCTGATGAAAGAATATTGACTGATCCGGTGTTTGCGGAATTAAGTCAGGCCACGATCCGTCGTGTTTCTGAATCCAACGCTGTCTAGGTACTTGGTAACCTGGGACGTATTCTACATTAGAGGTACGAGGATTCACTCTGTAGTAGGATGGCTGATCATAGTTGTAACCGTAATTACGGTATCCAGAAAAGCTGGAAGCTGTTCCTTGATCAAGCCATTGCGTGCCCGTCATACGGGATGGAGGCGCAGGAGGCTCAGGCACATTGATTGGTCTTTTTCTGGTTGTGTGTCTCTGTTCGGCCTGCTGCGATCTCTCTCTCCACGGCGGTGGAGTTTTCGGTGGACCTGGCGGATCGGGTGGAGTGCTTGGCTGTCGTGTTGAACCGGATGATCGTCCAGGCGGTGGAACCGGTGGTGCCTTAACAGGCGGTCGTGCACTTGATGAGGATTTTGGTCCTGATGGTTGTTTGAGAGACACCGGAGCTGCTTTATATTGAACTGGTTTAGAAGCGGCAGTTGGACCTCTTGTTGGAGTCACGGGTGCTCTTGCAGGTGCAGGAGGTGGCTTTGGAATATCTGCTTTTGGTCGATAGCTCCTGGTCTTGCTGACTGATCTTGATCTAGTCTGTCCAACGTTCCGGTATGAATCAGTCCGCAATGGCGGAACACTGTCTCTCCTTTCTCCTCGTTTTTCGGTATATCCTTGTGTTTTCTGGATCCATTTTTCACGTCTTTTATCTTCAGATTCCTTGGTTCGGATGCGCATATTTTTCAATAATTTTAACTGGGCAAATGTAAGAAGTGGTGAGTGCCATGCACAGTCCTTCTCTGCCAAACTAAGATCGTAGGGCAACAAATGTTTTAACTGTTCAACATCGTTCAACATAACTTCATCTGAAAAAAGCTGATCCTGCAAATAAATCCGCAGAGGCGGAATCTTCTTTGGCACGTGCTTCCGTGACAGCGATCTGCTTACCGTAACATAGAGAAATTAAAAGCATTGAATCACAATCAGCATCTTCTCCTTGCATGCTTCGCATGTAATCAGCGGCAGTGGTCGAAGAAACTACGTTATACGTAATACGGTTGATCGGACTGCGGTGAAGGTTGATCTGCTGGAGAAAGCGTTCAAGGATATCAATCATGATGCACGTCCGGTAATCGGAATGGTCATCGGACTTGAAACTTCGCTGTGCGAAAAGATTGCCATCTCCCGACAAAAAGTCGCATTGGTGCTCGACGCAGCTGGCAAGAAAGCTAAGCCACTTCTGGCAGGTCTCTTGATAGGCACCACTCCAAGCAAATGAAGAGATGTGAAAAACCGCAACGCGGCATTCACCCATCATAAGACGTCGTACGTCGTGGGTATCAGCACCAAGATTCACTTCAGTGACTTCCACGCCGGAAACGGCAAGATCATCGTCTCCGTCAATCTCGCAAATCGAGTGCTCTTGAAAATCAAGAGTTGTTGCTAACGGGCGATCATGTTGATAAACCGTAGACTCGGAATTTTTCTCGATGTCCGGTTTCGGAACACGAGCGCCAGAAGAAGGGTCAACGAATTCTCCTGACGTATTCATGCCATGGCAAAGGCGAAAAATGGCGCCATGCAAAATCCAATAAGGGTTATCTTTATTGGCTGTCTCAATCCGATGATGTGACAAAAGTTCAATAAACGAGCCTACCTCATGTGAGCCACGGAGAAAAATTGTAAGTGACTGCGATTGAATTGCCGGGTGAACTACCATGCCGATCATTCCATAATCTTCGGCAATCTCACGATGAGCGGCAATTCCTCCGTATTCGTCGGAAGCTTCGCATAAGCACACAATATGGGCCGCATTGCGGAACACTAAATGTGGCAAGGCACGATAATTAATGTCAGTTCTAATCCATTTTGGAAATTTTGAGCAACCTCCGATATACGGAATACGGTTGATGTGACCAAGATTCAAAGTCAAAATGCCAAGCTGATATGTGTCCTTCTGGAAATCGTGGATGTTTTCCTTAGTGCGCTTGACAACACCGAGGACTGCTCTTTTTCCGAGAAGGCACGATCTGAAGAGTTCCAATAAACGGAAAATCTCCTCGTCATCAAGGTCACCATTGTCAGGATACTTAAAATAAACCTCAGGTCTCCAGATCCAGATCGGAAGAGGCGTCTGATCCTGGGCGTCAATGAAGTGCTCCTGGAGAGTGGGAACTCGAACTCCATCTGGCATTGAATAAATATAACCAGTGTAGTCGAATTGCTCGATACCATGCCGTGCAAAACTCTGCAGGTAGGTATTGCCCAGGGATCGGCCTTCACGCAGATGCGTGATAAGGTCCTGAAATTTATCCTGACGGTTCTGAGCATGCTCTCTGCGAGTGGCTCCAAAATATGCAGATTCAGCAAGAACAGCGTCAACCAGTTCTCCGACATCGAAAGGTGACTTGGATGAGCCGATGCTATCTGGCAAAAATTCAGCTGTCAACTCAGAGGAATAATTAACAATACTGTGGTTGCAAGCTGAGCCGTTGGTGCGGCATTCCAAGCAGCAGGCAAAGCCACAAGGGTGGCACCAGAACATGGCCTCTGCACAGTTACAGTCGGCAAAATTCTTACAGCATTGTGGACCCGCAGGGCGAGGAAACCACTGAATTGCGTCAGTATCCTTTTTAAATTTTGTGAAAAACTTTTGTGCTGCGTCCGCATCGCGGAACAATTCCTTCGCCTGGGTGTTCATCTCACGGCGGGCCCTGGTCTTAACAACTTGCCTACGATGGCCATAAGGAGATTTCGGCTGAGTGTCAATTCCGGTAACGGTATCATAGGTGCCAACGGGTTGATCAGAACTAGCCGCAGAGGCGGCATCCTTCTGCTTCTTTGGCATAGGCTTGGCTTTAATAATCCTCTTTGGAGCTTCGCTCTCCGAGGCGGAAGTCAGCTCATTATTTTTCTGTTTTTCCAAATGTTTCTTAAATCGCTTAGAAATCTCAGTTCGGAGTGCATTGACCTTTTTATCTTCCTCTGTTTCAGGCGGACCTCGCTCAGAGTCGTTGGGAGTGACGGCGGTACGCAGGGGCCTGGCAGGGCCAGGTGCAGTTGATCGAAAACTCTCTAAAAACTTCGTCACAACAGGAATCTTTTCGATCTGTTCAGCGACATACTCCGTATATTCGGAACGTGTCCAGGAAATGCCGTCTTTTTCATTCTCATTTCTTTTCTCCCAATAAAGTTGTTGGTGACAGATATGCATTGCAAGGTCAACATCAGAGGTGTAATCATTCATTCGATTCAGCTCAGCCGGTTCCGGTGCATGAAGCCAAACGCGGTCAACAAAGGACCAGACACCGCAGAACCGGGTAAACGGTACAGTCTGATCGGTGAGAACATAGCGATTATGAGTGATTTTCGGACTAAGGCCGGCTACGGCACCTGGTCGTGCAATTAAAATACAATCAGATTCAGTACGTAAAACATCTTTGAGAGTACTGAGTGATGAATCAAGGGCAAAATGCACGTGGTTTCGGCCACCACGGGTACCACCAGGAAGCAAACCAAGTCTTCGAATCGATTCAAGGTTCTTCTCGTTTGTTCCGTGGATAAGGTACCTCAGAGAAAACATGTCAGGCATAAACGGACAGTGTTGAATTTCAACCTCAGTGGAATGACCACTCTCAAAACGAATAAAAATGCTGGCAATATCAACACCGTCAAGAATATTGGCCTGAGCTTCTCGTGCAGCTTCATTATCGAAGTCTGCAGCCTTAAACCAGTTGTCCGCACTCGGAATAACACCTGGTTGATAGTTTTCGGCACTAACATAACCGATCAGTCTTTAGAAGTTTTCAGAAGCGTCAACTTCCGAGTGTTGGAAAAAGGTTCTTTTACAAAATGTATTAAAAAAGGGAATAGCGTAATTATAAGTACGCATTAAATTATATACATGTACCATATGTATAAATAAAAAAGGCTATAGAGCTTCTTATAATTCATAATGATTTTCCGACTTGACCAATTCTCTTTGATATATGGTTTCCTTTTTGCGCATTCTTTAATTGAGTGGTCGGGGGTCATGGAAAGCTCTTGTTGAGCTTCTGTTTTCGAAAAACGGACACGCCAAGGTTTTTTGCATCGTTGCCGGCTGAGGTTGCCGGTTGCTTGCAAGGCATAGCATGACCCGTTCATTCCCCCCCTGTTGCGTGGGTGGGAAGAATTTTGGGTGGGTCACGCAGCATGGGGCTAGAAAAAATTTCTAAACCCTCCAACCCGCCCAGCCAGAGCTGCACGGAATGAAATAGAAAAATGTCCAAGATTAAAACCGGGTCACAAACATGTGTTTGTTTGTTCAGGTTCTTTTAGGACACAGGATTATGTGTTGTTTATTTTAGCATCATATGGATGTTAAGAAAATAGATTCCAGAATTTAACAAGACACCGTCTACGACTGAAGGAGACATTCTGAGTAAACTGTATGAAGATTTGACATGTTTCTCTTTGGAGATTCAAGAGCAGGTCAATCACAGGTATAAAGATCGTTTCCAAAACAGAGTTCAACAGTTTGTTTGTTGACACCAGGAAGAACGTCAGTGTGGGGTTCTGATTTTCGCTTCCGTGCCTAGGGTGGCACTGTGAAAACAATTAAAGACAGTTTTATCCCTTACAGGGAGATGCACCGTCTTTAGAAGTTTTCAGAAGCGTCAACTTCCGAGTGTTGGAAAAAGGTTCTTTTACAAAATGTATTAAAAAAGGGAATAGCGTAATTATAAGTACGCATTAAATTATATACATGTACCATATGTATAAATAAAAAAGGCTATAGAGCTTCTTATAATTCATAATGATTTTCCGACTTGACCAATTCTCTTTGATATATGGTTTCCTTTTTGCGCATTCTTTAATTGAGTGGTCGGGGGTCATGGAAAGCTCTTGTTGAGCTTCTGTTTTCGAAAAACGGACACGCCAAGGTTTTTTGCATCGTTGCCGGCTGAGGTTGCCGGTTGCTTGCAAGGCATAGCATGACCCGTTCATTCCCCCGTGAAGTCGTCATGCTGTTGCATCTCGAGAGGAATGCTGTTTGCATGCTGAATGCCATTCTTAAGGAGAGTCGGCATTTGTTTGAAGTCTCTACATAAGTTAGCAACCGTTTCAACATCAACAGCTTCATTCCAAGCAGTACCGCTGATCATTCTGAGGGCAAGTTCCGTCTGGCCTCTGCTTGGAAGGTCGGCTATATTTGAGGTTGAAGGCACTCTTTCTATCCACTGCAGGCATTGGTCCTCCTCGGAGCAGGAGTGGAAGAGCTGCACAATCTGCAGCAGCGCAAGCGTTGGGCTCACTCCCTTTATCAAGGAATACCTGGCACCCTCATTGTCCACGAAAAACAGGGCTCGGCGTTTAGTCAAGGTTTTCCGGAAGACAACCCGTGCAAGGAGAACTGCAAAAGCCTCAGCTAAGGTGATCACCTGGTCACTCCCGAGGTTGTGCCATGCATCTACTAGGGAAGAGGGTATGTTGCCCCCAAGTGCAGTCCTTAAGTTGGTTACCTGGTCTAACACTACAATTCCCCATGTGGCAACACCATTTTCGTAGGCGGCATCTGTGAACACTAACACTGGTTCCACTATCCCTTCAGGGTCCAAGGTTTTTGGCTTCAACGTTCCCACCATTGCATGGGTCCAAGCACACAGCTGCTTAATCTGCTCTGGAGATGCCTTATGACCTTCGGTTGTCAAATGGGCAAACGCACGGGCTGAAACCAAAAGTGACCTCCCTAGGAAGAAACTAAGAGCAAAATTCAGGTTTCCATGTACAACTTGTGCTTGCCTTTTGTCGACTCGTTCAAGCGTAGCAGTGTCTTCCAGGAGCTTCTGAATTTTCTCAACTCGGCTCGGTTTGTTCTGCATCACGAAGGGACCTCCATGCAAAGCAGCTATGCTCAGGCGTATACCCAGGACGTCAAACTCAGTCTCGAAAGGATGAGTCTTATTTGGGTCATCCGAAAATTTCCACCCCAGGGCTTTCAGCAGGCCTTCAAAGGACTTGGTAGCCAAGGCACACAGGGGTTGCGGCTCCAACAGAGGAAAGTCGTCAAAGAAGACCCCCCAAGGAGTTTGCAAAACACGCTTCCTATGTGCCAGAGGCTCCTGGAAACTCGGTTGAATCCAAAAACGCTGGAACTGGCTCCGAAGGGAAGGCTGTTGCTGACGAAGTACACTGGCCTGCCTGTGCCGTAATGGTGAACCATCAAAACAGCAAAAGGTCTGGACTCAAGGCTGACCGGGATTTGCTTGTAGGCTTTCGACAAATCCACACATCTTCCTCGCCATTCCACTTCGCCATGGAAATCCGGGTGCAACTTTCCCACCATCCATTCACCTGTCTTCAGCGGCACCTTCACCAGACGGCCAGGGTCGTCCATTGCATGTCGAACCGTGGTTGTCACAAAGTGCGCAAGCGAAGCCACATAATCGACATCGTGTAAGGCCAGTGCATCGACAGCTGCGTACGCTTTGTTCACGCTAGACTCGCGCAGGTCATCAATAATCCTTGGCTTCCCTGACTGGATTATGACAAAACGGCGGCTGACCACCACCTGGTCCGATCCAACATACTCTCTGAGAGCTTGCATGGACTCAAAAGGGCCTTCCAGAAACCCTGATTCCACCTCTTGCAAAGTAGTGTCCCAAAGAAGGCGGGACATCTCGGGGTCATCAGCATGTACATTCCTGGCCTCCATTTTCGGTCTCTGCCACTTCGCTGACATCTGCAAAAACTGTGGAGTTGTTGTAGCTGGCACAAGCTTCGTGTCAAAGAAAGGCGACTTTGCGGCCGTTCCAACCAAGTCCAGTCCTGTCATGATATCGCTTGGCCCCAAATCAGGGCAGCCAGACTCTGCTAACAACTTTTGGAAGAGTAGCAGTTTCTTTCCTTTTAGCACTTTTTGGGCATGCTGGGGAAGAGTTGCCAGGTATCTAGCTTCCTCAGTCACAAGTTCTTTCGACCAGCATGCCAACTTCTTTGCAAAGTCTAACCGCTGGGCAGCAACATGGCTTCTACCCTTTGTGAGCAATTCGAAAAGGTTGGATCTGGTCAGGTCCTCTACTGCAAACTTGTCGTCGAAAGGATGAGTCAAGGTCATGGCCCTTTCTATGAATTGCTCCGGCGTATGGTAAATGCCATACTTGTTTCCCTCTTTTCCTTTTTGTTCCTCCCCGCTGTTACCCCCTGTTTGTGGAGGAAGGACTTTGAATTCACTAGGTGACTGTGGTTTTTGATTGGTAATGCAACGGTATTCAGGGATTAAGGTCTTTTGATGTTTATTTTGAGTGTGACCAAGAGTGGGTTTTTTCGGGGGCGAAAGGTTGAAACTTTTGGAGAATTTTTCATGGAGAGCTTGGCAAAGGCGGCTGCACAGTAACCACGGGTACTCACTTTCGACTGCTGTGTCGAAGGTCCAGGTGCCAAAGGATTTGGTAACCTGGTAGGGTTTATGCTCGTGGTCCCCCGGGCAAGGCTTGGCCAGGTGGTTGTAAACGTCGTGGGTGCTTCTCCATGTGGTCTGTTTTGGACGTTCTCCACCATGGGCACAGTTGCTAAACTGGACAGCAAACATGTTTAACCAGGCCTGTAAAAAACGCTCATCGTTCAGTTGTTGCACATACACAAAAAGAACATTCCACATCCATGAGTTACTGGGATTTTCCAAGCTGAAAACACACGACAAGGTGACGGCCAGGACAAACAGGTCAATGGCAAATTTTGCAAGTTTGTTGGCACTTTCCACCCTCTTTTGTTCGTGGTATGTCAGCCCAGGCATGCCAAGAGGATGGGATGCATTTCGCAATGGCCGAGGCTGTGGTGCCCCTTTTGCTACTAGGTGAGCCGGCACAGGCCGCTCTCTGGCTCTGCTTCCTGTACCACATGGCAAGGCTACATCGATTGCTTGTGGCTTCAGCTGTCGCAAGGTGTCAAGAAGACACTGCTGCTCCTCCGTACGTACCAAGTCTAGCGTCAAAACTGGACACTCAACCTTGTGTTCATTGCGCGGTCCATCAACTGGCAAAATTGCAAAACCGGATTGTTTGGCGGCACGGCTTAGCCGTCCACAACCTGCAAAAACTTCGCAAAAAAGTGCTCTGTTGGTGCTTGATTCTTCTGGAAAAATTGGTAACGTGTCATGCATGAAAGGTGGAGTCTTATGCTCGGACTTGGCTCGTTTCACTGGTGGCTGCTCCACATTGTCCCCAAAATGGGGAGCTGTTTGTCATGAGTGGTCACACGTGGAAAAAGGCTTCGGTTTGAAGCACTGCCAGCACACATGGAATCCACGTTTGCACCTCTTCCCTGGCTTTGCGAAATCGCAGGCCCCTCTGTTGAAGGTATTGCAAATGGGCTTTCCTTGTGGTGTCATTTGATGGCAATTTGGCGGCAACTGCTGCGTGCCCACTCCATAGGAAGGTTTGTTGTAATCCTTCTTTACTTTTCCATTGCCTTTACCCTTCCCCTTTGGCTTTGGGGAAGGATTTTCAACTGCATTTGCTCTCGGTGCCCCTTTTACCATTGGAATGAGGCAAAACTGTACTTCTGCATTGTTGGCGCATGCCTCAAAATGGGTCTCCATTGGCTTTGACCCATCTGACTGCTGTGCTAGGGTTCCTCGGGTCTTCTCAGCAAGCTTCCTGAAAAGCATCTGTTCGGCTTCTTTTAACTGGTGCATTGTGACTCCCATTGCATTTGGAGCAGGCTCCTTTTGTAGGACCTCAAAGATGCGTTCATGCCATGCTTCCATTATGGTGTATGCACACAGCTGGGCAAGGTCGAAAGCTCGAGCTCTCCGGTTGAGAGCCTGTCTGACTCTCATTTCACCCGTAACATTGGCGTCAGGGCTTTGCATTTTTGCTGCAACTTTCACTGACCCTTGGCTGTCCAAAGAGAACTTCAGGTCTTTTTGGCTATGGGTAATCTCGCTGCTCCTGCTGGTGAGCTTTTCCCATGGCGTCCATTCCAGGGTTTGGTCAGTGGCCATCTGGCATACAGTGTCCACCAATTTGTGACTGGGCTCGGTCTCTGGGCTAAAGTGCAGGCCTGGCAGCCTCTTTTTCTGATCCTCCAGTCTGGCATTGCGTTCTGCTATCGGCATTTTGGATGGTTCGGCAGTCTCGTCTCTTTCTGAACGTTGCTTGAACTCATTCACAGCTAAGGTGGAAGATTCGAAAAACAACCTTCTCAAGGCAATGGTCTCTGCATTTGTTGGCGCACGGCCCATGGTGTCTGTCAAGGCGGTGATCAGCGGGGCCTCATCTGCTTGACCCGGCTGATAGCTTGTGATGAAGGCATATGCCCCAAAGCTTCTCACTCCACCATCTTTCAAACGGTCTATAGCGTCATCTGGCAAACCAATCTCAGTGGCCCTCGCCCTGAATGCTGCCTCTGACTCCAATCCTGTTGACATGGGTGTGGCAATCAGCGAATCTAAATAGAAGAAGTTTTTTCTGCACCCAAATTTTACCCTTCATGAGTTAGAATAGATGTGATTTCAAGAAAAATTTTGAAAATCATATTTTGTAGTTGAAAGCTTTGTTGAGTCCTTCTTTAGATTGCGTGAATCACGCATGACTCATCACAGCTGCTCTTGTTGTGTTTTTGCTTGAGCCTGGCATGACATACACTCCGCAAAGATGGCGTGGTGATGGTTCCAGATGCCAGGATTCAGAAGTCCTGGTTCCGCCTAATGGAGTCATGCCGAGCCTTATGTCTTGTTTTCTGATGTGCAACATGCTGATTCAAGGTGTTTCCCAGCGGCACACCTCTTTTTTAACTCGGGACGCCTCGCGCTTTGAAGGAAGGACTGTCAGTCTTTTGATCTTGACCATTTCTCTGATGAAGTGGTCCTGTTTGTGCTTCAAGTTGACTCGGCGCGGTACTCTGCGCAGTCCACATTGACTGCACTGCAGCGCTTTGCTAAGAGGAAAAACTGTTTCCAGCCCAATATTTCATAATTTCAGAGCTCACACCAGAAAGGCGCCATTTGTCAAAAAACGTATGCAATTCGAAAAACAGGAACTCACTGGTGTCGGTTTGCAAGCCCTTCAGTTTTTTCAAAGAATGGTTAATCAGAAAACATAGGTGGAAACAAAAAGGGCAGTGAGCATTAACATGATGGATCCTGTTGTAACATTTTATTTTGACTTGGAGTTGGAAATGGCCCTTTTTCATTCAACCCTTGCTTGAGACATGCACTGCTGGCGGTGGCAAACCCGCTTGATGTGCCGCTCTGGTGGGCCATGTCATGCTATGGTTGCATGGTCAAAAAACACAGGAAATTTTAGGGCTTTAAGGCCTTCTCACTTTCGCTGCGTTGGCATATTTCGCACATCTCACCGGCTGCACTGCATGCACATTGGCATGTCGGCATAGTTCGAGTCCTCTGGGATGCGTCCATAGTTCTTTGTGTTTCTCTTTCCACACACAAACTTGTGGGGGTCGTGCTTCGAAACGATGTGGGCAACCCCAGAGAAGGTATGGACCTTTAGCCTTCTTAGCTCGTCCAACGGCAGAGCATCCCAAGATGCCCTTGGGCCCATATTGCATGGAGTGCTCTCCACGTCCTCTTGGCGAGCTTCGTCATCGCTCGAGTCGGTTTGCTGACACTCTGAATTTGTAAGCTTAACTTGGTCTGCAACGCATCCAGCTCTGGAAGCATCTGGCTTGAAGTGCTTGTTCTTCACGTCTCTGACCATCTGATGCATGATAGCAGTGAAACGCACCGTTTCACCCCTGGAGTACATAGGATCCGACTGGTTCTCCTTGGACTTGTGGCGGCTCACCAAAGGATTGCATTGTTCTGACAAGTAGGCCCCTTCGAAGGCCCACAAAGGAAGGGTGTGTTCCAAGGATTGGCACCCGATCCTTTCCAACTCATCCTCTTTGAAACCTGATGATGCCATGAACTCCTTTAGGAACAGCTGTGCCTCACCTGTAGTCATACATCTTTTCAACCACGATTGCGAGATTTCACTCCAGGCTGGCAACGCCGGATCCAGGCCAAGACCTTGTTCTACTCTCAAGTCCATCCATGGCTCTACCCACGGCGTCTTGGCAAAAAAATCCAAGCCCAATCAGAGGCAAAAGCTTATCCCGCCTGTCTTGTTTCGCTGCCCTGCAAGACATGGACTCAGCCTCTACAATCTGGAAACCATTGTGGCTGTTGGCACTCAATGAAACCAACCTCATGGAGTCCCTGAACCTGGTGCGGCTGCCTAAGCACAACATCATATGTCCTGCAATGATGCGCCAATGGTCATAGGGCGCAAGGTTGGTCATGTTTTCCAAGGCTACAATCATCAGCACCGTCAGTGGGTATGCCTGCTTGAGGGGCTTCTTTTGCAGACACAGGGCCTGTGCCGCTCCCCTCACTCTCGAAGACAACACATCCAAGCCCTGACTCAAAAGCCCCGCGTGGTAATGCAGGAAAGTCCAGGCTTGGAGGAAAGACGAACCTGTTGCAGGGGATCCACATTCCTTCAAAAATTGCAAGTATCTGTAAATGACACTTTCTGTTGCACAAACCGCAGGTCCCAAGCCATTGTCAATGCTCCAGTTGTGGAACCTCCATAGGGTGGTGGCCCTTTTCGCAAGAGTGGCCACCTCTATCCCGGCAAACGCATCGTTGATAAACTGAGACCAGCCAGCCTCATCTGTCAACAGGCTGACACCTGCTGCAAGGTAACGTCCAAGCTTTGTAGCGGCTGGATCACCTAGGAGCAGCGCCTTGAACTTCTTCATTGCTTCCCAGTGCACGTGATCATCAGTTTTAACCAGCTGAGTATGTCTCAGTCGATCGGCTGCCATCTTCGTAGCCAATCCAGCAGCTTTCAAAGCACTATCAGCGTCCTGCGGCATAACTGTTACTGGAACAAGCCATTTGTCAGTTTTTATCCAAGAGGGTGACAAAATGTCAACCAAAGGCGTTCTTGAAGGTGATGAAACCATGGATCTCTGCAAACGTAACCAAGCATCAAAAAGTATAGGATGCATTCTGGAGAGCATGTCGCTTTGGGCTCTGGCTTCAAAAGGTGCCACACTGCTTCGAGGGTTGGACCCTTCCGAGTCTTCCAGTTGAGCATCAGAAGAGCTGGCTCTTTCGCCGTCCAACTGTACGTCCATTGCTACCCCCGATTCTCACGCAGCATGGGGCTAGAAAAAATTTCTAAACCCTCCAACCCGCCCAGCCAGAGCTGCACGGAATGAAATAGAAAAATGTCCAAGATTAAAACCGGGTCACAAACATGTGTTTGTTTGTTCAGGTTCTTTTAGGACACAGGATTATGTGTTGTTTATTTTAGCATCATATGGATGTTAAGAAAATAGATTCCAGAATTTAACAAGACACCGTCTACGACTGAAGGAGACATTCTGAGTAAACTGTATGAAGATTTGACATGTTTCTCTTTGGAGATTCAAGAGCAGGTCAATCACAGGTATAAAGATCGTTTCCAAAACAGAGTTCAACAGTTTGTTTGTTGACACCAGGAAGAACGTCAGTGTGGGGTTCTGATTTTCGCTTCCGTGCCTAGGGTGGCACTGTGAAAACAATTAAAGACAGTTTTATCCCTTACAGGGAGATGCACCTCGCCGTAGCTTTATTTGAGTCGCAGATTACGTGGGCCAGAGGCATCAGGAACCTGAAGGTGTTTTCTCTGCCTCGAAGGCGCATAAGAATTTCATTCTCATCAAAGTGCTGAAGAAATTTCGGGCCTTCGCGAAACAGTGTTCGGATCTTTCTGGCAGTGCCAGGATGGGAAATAAGCTCATGCAGGGACAATGATCCGTCACGATGCATCAGATTCGTATGTCGAAATATGTATGACAGGTGACGGAATGTTGCCTCAAAAGAGCTATCCGCTAATGCGGAATCGTGGTCCTCCTTGGTCTTGATTCCTGATTGTTTCCGGAGAACCTGGGATATGCACGAAGCAAAAATCATACTATTAGGCTGTACAGAATCAAAAGGTGCGTGAAATGCATCATCGATGGCCCTGCTACGAGATTCGTAAGTTCGGGTATCACGCGGCTGTCTTCTGTCAGGACGGTCTTGGTAACCGCCACGCGGTGTATGCTGTGGTCTCCGACCACGAGGGCTGCGAAAACCACTCGGTGCAATATCCGCAGAAGCGGAATGATCAGTTCGGCCAGGCTTCGAGAATTTCGGAGGCATAAAAAGGATCAGTCACTTCTTTTTCGGCTGTGACCTTTTTGAAAGTGATCTTCGTCTAAGATCTTCGAGGTGTCTCCAAAATTGGCTTAAGGGTTTTGTGAACAGTGCCAAGGGACGTTCTTGTCCGGGCGTCGCGAAAGAAAAAGCAATATGAACCCTGTGAGCCGAGAGATTGCAGACACAAATTTTCTTGAGACGAAAATTTACTCCTCGAAGTACATCATTGCAAAAACATAATCTGAAATATCTTCACAGAAAAATGTCAACACATTGTGTGGCTCTGACAACGTTTCAATGACCCATGTAGTCAAAAATGCCTTATGTTTGAGTAACGAACGGAACGGCGGGTGCGTATCAACATTCTCAAGTTTGCCAGTGGTTATAGACGACACTAACTGGTCTGGTTTCGCAGTTGACTTAGTAAGTGGATCGGCCAGACAATATTCACTTGCAATGTGACTCAGGTCATCTAAGTGTCCGGAGTTACTTTCATGTCTCAACATTTGTATTAGGTGATGGGTCTCCTTCTGTTCAGGTAAGTGTGTTGTCTGAGCGGTGGTGACTAAATTGTTTGCGTCAGTTCGGATGTGAATGGGGACGATCTCACCACTGATGTCGGCCCAAAGTGCACGCAGAAACAAACAGGTTCCAAAACATTTTATTAAGGCATTTAGTTCGGCAACAGTAGTGGATTGTGTTGTAGTAGTGATCTTATGACTTTCATAGTCAATAATCGATCCACGGGTTGCTGAGTTGGAACCGTCTATACGGTGTGCTTGCTTGTCGTAACCGGAATTGCGGTATGTTCCCTTGGAAGGCAATTTGCGGTCTTCAGCTAAGAAAATGACATGAGCACGCTGACTAGACTTATCACTATTGTTGCGGTAGGATGCATCAGGCATGCCAAGGATACGCTGAGAACCCTTCAGAAGCCAGAATCTACCATCAACATACTGACTCTTGAGGGTTCGGACAACCTTGTTGGTTTCCCTGACATCACCTATGGTCGGACTAGCCGCGGCTGAGGCACAACGCGAAAACTTGTAACAAATGTGAACCTGAGTTCTACTCTGTAACCAATTGAGCTGTCCAAGGACTGATCGATAAGCAGTATGAAGTTGTGGATTGCATTGGATATTATCCTTCAGAGACTTATCAATCTTTACTTCTTCAACTGCATCGACAGCAAGTTTCTGGTCAACAGAAATATATGGTCCATACTTGTCATGAGTCTTCCATTTGATGCGTTGTCCTACAAACATAATGTCATTTTTGTCTTCTGAACCGACAGCAAAATTCTTACGCAGACTGGACAAGACCTTGGACTCAAACACCTCGTCGCCTGCCATGAACAGGTCATCAACGTGAAGGCAAATAAAACCATGTGGTCGGCGTCCTTGGGCATTGTTTCGGGCTACCGGATCCATAAGATGGTCAATTGCTTCAGAGATGGTTACCTGTTCAGTGCTGACACTGCGAGGTGGTTGGTAGGTCCTTGTCTTAGAAGTACTGTCATACAGAACATAGGTACATCTGTCTGCGCGTGTGGGAACAAGTCCACAGTCAAGTAAGGCTTTATCAATGATCCGCCACCAGCGGCGTGGCGCATCATTAAGACCGTAACCAGGTTTCTTAAGCCTAGCACCGATGTAAGGTGGATAACCATACTCTGGTGGAATCTGACAAATGATGTCTCTGGTTTCATCATAGGCTTCACCTTGAAGGAAAGCGGTCTTTAGGTCCATATGGTACAAGTCCCAGTGACAGTTTGCAGCCAGCTGTGTTGCACATCGGAAACCTGCTCGTGAAGCTGCTGGACTATCTGTTTGCTGGGTGTTCTTCTGTTTGTCTTGAAAACCCTTGAGGACCCATCTTGCCTTACATTTCTGGAAGTTACCGTCTTTGTCTTTCTTTACGGTAAGAACCCATCTTCCGGCTACGAAATTCCGAACTCTGGTTTTTCTCATATCAACAAGATCAAAAACTTCATTGTCAATCCATGATTGGCATTCAGCCTTCTTTGCATCTAAAAACTGTTTGGCAAGTTATCTCTTCTCTTGCTGAGTGGCTTCCTTTCTCTTCTTGCCAACGAGATAAGAAAATTTGTCTGTCATGGAATACAATGTCATAAAAGCCTTGTCTTCTTCATTAATGCCGTGATATTCTTCAATGATATCAAATCTAGTCTTACGACATCTAGTGCGTTGTCTCTCCGAAACAACGGAATAAGACATACCAATAGAATTGGAAGATTCGACACTACTCAGAGCTACTGGTGAACCGTCAATGAATCTAGGCACAGAGAATGAAGCAGTATTACTGCACAACTTTTGTTCCTGTGACAGGAAACACCATTTTGAATCATCAATAACAAGATCATTATAGTCAAGAGTCTCATCGGTATCAGTAGAACCATAAGGAATTGTTTCATCTGTGTCCTCTTCTGGTTCCTCTTCTTCTTCTTCTTGTGGCTCTTGCTGATCTTGAGTGTCAGGTTGTGGATCATTCTCTGGCATTGGCGATGGATTATATAAAAGGTTCATCTCCGTCTAGCGGAAGTATTAGCGGTCCATTGTGTCCGGATGGTGCTGCATCTGGATCAGGCTCGTCATCATCAAAGTCATCAGGCACAAGCCCCCCTCAGACTGATCTCATGGTGCAGCTTTGAACTTGACAATAGAGCAAAGACATTGTTGCGCCACCTTGCCGTAATGTGTGAATCTGCCACTACCTTCCACTCAGCAGTTGATAGATGCAATAGCGCAATGCCATGCCAATGTACGTACCGAGCAGGAAGCCATTGAGTACCTTGCTTCACTGGCCACCGTCCAAATTGCCTCTAGAGCACAAATGCCCAGCTACACAACGATGGTCCAACATTTCCTCGGAACACTGAAATTGCCAATGGCAATCTATATGTTAGACTATTACTTGCCGATGCTGAGCCCGAATGACGGCTACAATGAGACTGGCCTCACAATGCAAAAAGCTGGCCCAGTGAGACAGGAGTGGCAACCAGTCCAACTGTCTTACCTTTACAAAGGAAGCGAGTTCGGCCACTGGAAAGTCTATGGAGGACAGGACACGTTCGCGTTCCGACACCCAAGCCTAGCTCAAGCAGATGTTCAAGACTTACTGGAAAGCGAAGCCCACCACCACAAAATATGCCCAGTGGGAGCAGGCCGACTCATTGCCATGGTTGGAACAGCCCCCATAGATGACCCATCCACTCAGGTTCTGCAAGTCTTGTTTGGGCTAGTCCTTACCATTACGCCCTGTACGAGTAAGAGCAAAAATGACCTCCCTGCAGTCCGCATACATCGTCAATGCAACCCCAAATCGGTTGAGGTAGCTTTTCTAACGCTTCCAGCTGTGGAGTTTTTTGCAGCAGACCAGTTCCAAGTGTTGCATAACATGTACATTGACCAAGGATATGGCATCGAACCTGTGAATGCTACCATCCGTGATGAAGTCATCCCCCTGCCTGAAACCTTCCTCCTTAAAGATATATGGATGTTTGGTATCACGAAGTCCACAAGCGAACTCACAGCAGTCACACAGACACCTTTATGCAGATACCAGCCAATGTGCAGGCTGCAGTCAATGGCATGGACGGAGGTAAGAGATCCTATCTCCTGTCGCTGTGTGGGCAACTTTTACGGGGCAAGTACTCATCCCGCACCACATCAAGATCGAGTCAAGTGCCTGGATCCGGACCACTGCCCTGTCCTATGCTGCAGAGCTGGATGGACATGTGCTAGGCACGCTCTGCGTGGTCACAATGGCCCTCCTAACCAATCGACTTGACCTCTGCATACAAGGACTTTTTGGTGCTGGCAAATCAAAATCCATGGCCATCCTCATCCTGGCACTCATCGAACTGGATGAGGAGCGCAAGCTTAAAATCCTGTTCTTGTGTAAAGAGAAATTCAGGTACGCGTTCCATTTCGGATCTCCTGCTGTGGCTTGACCCCCCAGAGGTGGTGCTCAAGCGTTTAGGACGACTAGTTGGGGATCAAGAAAGCAACAAGTCCAGTTACTCCCACACCAGGTTTGACATCAACCCCGTGAAAGAAGGCAGATGATCAACAAATGCCAGCTCGTCATGGCCACCGGGGGTACCGTGGCGCAAGACCTCACCATGCAATGGTCAGCACTCAGTGGTTTTATGCAAGACCTGTCACTCATGGTAATTGACGAAGGGCAGCAATATGGAACAGACCGGGAAATTGCTACCATCAGCTTGCTTAAACAACAGCCTCTTATCCTCTGGACGGGTGATGCACAGCAAACCCCTGGAGGCATTGCACGCACCGCCCCTAATGCTAAGCGCTCCAGAAGGCTTTTGCTGGCCAAACGGCACGGTCTCCGCAGCAATCGAACTTACTTCATGCCGTCCAACCTTGCTGAAGCCATGTCTAAGCTGTTGGAGAACACAGCCGGTGGAGGACTCAAACGAGTCCAAAGCATACTGTCCAAAGGGGATCATGTGCTGGGCAGCGTCTGGACTAGCCAGTTGCCGCAAGCAGCCGCGGATGACCTTAACGATATCCATACAATTTTGCCTGGCTTGGTGGCGCAGTTCCGGAGCAGCCACCTCAGGGGAGGCTTCGCAACTCCCTGAGTTAGTTGATCCGAAGTTGCTTGAAGGCACCACTGTGAACTTCTCCCTATCACTGATTCGCTTGGCGTGGATGCTGCAACATGCCGAGGTTCTGCTACCAATGGCTGGCGAAATCCAAGCTGACCTCAACTGCCACACAGCAGGAGTCAGTGACTCGCATGCCTGGGGCCTGATGCTGCCTTCCAGTTCACGCGTTAGCCCAGTCACCTACCATTCCGTCGTTGCAGTCCGATACCCTGACCTCTGCCGTTTCATTAATGGCCAATCGGAACTCGGTAGCTTTGCATCACCAACCCAGTACCGACTTCCTGAACGAACGTTTTTATCCCGATGGTCCCACGGCAGATACTGAGGACTGCCTAGATCGCATCACAGTTGGTCTAACAAGGTCCAAGTCCCTAACAATGATTGTATCGCCGATCGACATGATGGGACTGATTGGCATGGCGCAAGTACTTGGGGCACTAAAGGACTGAGACGAGGCAAGACTTCATGGCATTGGCCGGACTTTCTTGCTAACCCCCGCCAAGAAAACTACAACCAGATGGAAAGATGGTCCCTAAATCACACCCCGTCATGGACATCCCCTCCACTAGCTATTGCGAACAGCTACTTTGACTCCCGCAGCAAACGAACCAGAAGCATCCGCTACCGGCTTGTATTAGTCAAATGTTCAGACATTGATTGGCTGCAAGAAGACATCCACGCCAGAAGAGAACTTGCATCAATTGCGGAAGACGGCACAAATACATGGGTACCGAAGCAGGATCTCCCCTTTGACGAAATTATTTTGTTTGGATACGCGGCAGACAAATCTTCCCGTATGTCTGCCTGCCGTCTGGCCTCTTCAACGCACGCAGTGGAAGACCGCTAGAGCGGACTGGGCCGTATAGCGAAGTGACGCCCCTCCCCGGAATCCTGTTTTTCGATGCATGGCGCCCAGAATCCATGATAGATATCCCCACTAATCTCCCAAGTGCACAGGACGCACTGGAAGAAGACCCCCTGCCCCAGTCGCCAGCATCTAACTCCATTGACCAAGCCAAAGATCGTGAGGAGGAAGCCCGTGACATCTTAGCAAAGGCAGTTAAAAACCAAGCTGAGGATGGACCTACCACGCGCAAAGCTGCTATCCGTACATACAAATACCTCCAGACACAACATGGTACCCAAATTCAGCATGCATATGAAGCCGCCAAGATGCATGCGATACGCAGCAAGGGCATAGCAGTTAAGCAACCATCCGGCTACCGACCACAGCAACAAGACCTACCCGCCATGCCAGCAGAACTTACGTCAGAACTACTGCACTGCCTGTCAGCCCTCCCAGACCCGTGGCATGGCGAAAGTCACACTTAACATAGACAGTGCAAGTCAATGGGTTTCGAAAATGGGAAGACTTTTCTTTGCCGACGAGTACGTTCGACACGAGGTGGGAACACAGAGTACCAAAAATTTGCCTCAACTACAAAAAGCCCTGCAGGCGGTCAAGAACGTGCTACCTGATCTTGAAACGCGCGTCATCGAATTTCTTGCTGAATGGACAGTAGCGCTACTAATGCCAAGCATGTCCTGGAAACTAGGTCACCCCACCTGGCCTTCATGCTCCTTAAGGACTATTGGTTCCGTGAGCTGTACCTTGGCCTCAAAGTAGCTGCATCCTTCGATCGAGACGAGTCGTTCACCAAAACAATAGATGGGCAGATCTGGTGCATTACCCCTGAGTACAACTCCCAGGGAACCAACCTCGCGTGGAATGTCAGCTACATCAATGTTTTCATCCCCGCTTGGATGGTCCCTCCAATTTATCACAGTCTCCGCTGCGAACAGATCCAAACAACAGAATCCAAAAATCCACAAAGTGTACGCCCTACGTGGTTCGAAGATGAGACAGTTGCCAGGGAGGCTGCAACAGGCTCAGCAAACAATCTAGAGCCAATGCACGGGTTACGACTCAAGATTCGGGAGGATGCTCTTCCCCTTCGAGACCCACCGCAATTCGAAGCCCTCGCAGAGGTGGCTAGCTCTGGTCTGTTAGCGGCTGAAACATGGCAGTGCAACCGAGCACACATCAGCAACAGAGCCACTATCGACGTACCACTGCTTGGCACAGTAATCGAACAAAACGGAGATGGACTCCTTGAAGATTCCTTGATGCCTGTGGGCTGGCCGCTGCACATAGATGGACAGCGGTGCATCCATCGAACCACAACACTGCAGGAGCTCAATAACCTTCTGTAGAAAAAGCGCCTCGCACAGATCCACGGTCAGATCCAACGCTGCTTCCAAAATTCCTACAGAACTACGCGGGCGGACGCGTACGTCGTCAACCACGCACACCAAACACAAGCGCAGCGCTTAGGTCCCTAAACTAATTAAACTAAAGCAATACCGTGTCAAAAGGAATGTTTCTCCCTCGACTCCCACATGCTGACGTCAAGCTCCTTCTTTTCGCTCCAGACGCAACACGATCAGTCAAAGGGAAAACACAACAAACAAACACAAAACAAAGAACAAAAAGCAAGGGAAGAGGTTCGTGTTCCCCTTTGTCGGTCTGTCTTATGTCAAGTTATGTGACACAGCAGCTCGTTCTCATTAAACGAACTTCTGACACCAGTCCTTCGAGCCGATGTCTCAACTGGTAAACTCGATTTCAGGTTTCCAGTTAACAAACCTCAAGTTCTTCAAATAAAGGTTTGTTGAAACTATTCCAGCTGCTAGGAGTCTACAAAACTCAATTTCACTAGAGGAATTCAAAATCATCGAAACACTTCCAAAAGTTCTTAAACCAAACTGGTTCTCATCCAAACGTGAATAACCAGCTCATTAGTCAAACTTGTGACTAACTTCTCAAGAACGAAGTGATTCACACAAGGTGTCTGTACAACCTTCTTCTGGATACAAAACATAGTCAGAACACAAAGTTCTTTCTCCAAATCAGTCTTCCACATAGAGATAGCATCTCACAGTTTCCAACGTCAATGTAGAATAGAATGTTCTGTTCGACATTGTCAATGTAGGTCAGCCAAATACAGTTGTATCGCTGAAGTCTTTCGACCACTGTAATAGCCAATCCACAATGTAGATCAAAGTCGTGTCAAAACAATGTCGTCCTCATAGAGATAACCAAAGTCATCTCAGGAACGATAAAAGTACACCATAAGATCAAATACATGATCCATAGGCCACGATGACGATGATGTAGGTATTGTCCTCACAATACCGAAACATCTCATCACAAAACTCTCAGACAAATAAGATGCCCAAATATGATCATTGTCCTCACAATGTCAACGCATTTCAAGGTCCAAGTTCAAAACATAATAGATTCTCTCCATCAGATATTTCCAGCTAGCTTAAACTCTTCTCCAAGAGTTTCTAGCTGTGTTCTCATCACTTGGAGAGAATGAGCTTCACAATACACCGTGTCCAGGAACGTCGCGGACACAAGAAATAATCTCAATGTCAAACCAATGTAAGTACCTTCAGTTCAGGCAATAAGCCGTACCAGACTCAAGTCGAATCCAGAATAAGATGTAGAACTGATCCATATACCATAATCACTGGTCAACACTGATCGATGACATCATCCTGATGTCAGAAATGATACGTCCGAAGACCAATAGAATATTGTGACACAGGATGGTCACATACAAGATTCTTTCCGCAATAAGTAGAGTGTTCTCTACCAATCTTCCATGACTTCTTGCAGTAACCTTCCACATATCCTCTGTGCATAAACTGTACAACCAATGATGAATGGCATGTCGCTTCACCCTTACCCAAAGGGTGCTCACACAGGGTGTCAAATTTCCATACCCCCTTTCGACATGACATCTCATCCACTCACTCGCTTCCAGATACGGATACCAATCAAATATCCGCAGAAAAATGTTCACGTTCCAGATCATATCCATGATCAAAAGATATCCACAGAAGTACGTGTACTTCCAAAATACAAGGTAGATGATAGAGCATCATCCAAAACTCATCTCGTTCGATTCATGCATGACATCGTAGCTCCCAAATTCAAAATCTTGTCTGTTGCGAAAGCCAGATGTTGGAATACCAGACTCAGTCCAAAGACTCCTAAAGTCTTTCCAGTACTAAGCTCGTCTTCCAAGATCCAGTTCCTCAGATAAACCATGGCGTCGATAACGATATACCTACAGTGCTGTTGTCTTCTTACAACAAACAAAACAACAACAACAAAACAAAACAAACACACACACTAGACAAGAATGGATCATTATATGATCCGGCAGGAACTGAATCCTGAAACATGCAAACCAGCCTAGATCGTTAGATTAATAAAGGAGCCATATGAGGTACTTCTCGAAAACGATGTAGGGCATCCAATATTGTCAAACGTAGTTAAAACCAGAGTCCATAGAGTTTTGACCAGCATGTTGAAAATCCAAAATAATGTTTCGGCGATTGTTTCCCAAAAAGACCCAAAGTTCGTCGGCGACATGATCTCGGCGAAAATATGCCAAAAAATCATAATACTGTCGGCGATATGGTTTCGGCGAAAATCTGAGGAAGGTTCTGATGCATGCAATACAGATTGTGGCAACCGTGTAGAGTCGAAACAACGCAGTGTAACAGCTTGGTCAACAGTTCAAACAGAGTTTTGCAGGTACAAGTGGTTGATCAGACCACTCATCCACCGAAATGCCATAGCTTCGTTGGACTGGATAGGCAAATCGGCTCCAGTCCCCCTGCGAATATAAACAGGTTTCCTGTAAAAGTAACACGGCAAGAGTCAAGGAAGTTTTACATCTGTTCAGATGTTACACACACACACCCCGCTTGTAGCGGGGTTTGATTTTTTGGAAGACCATCGCAGCAATGTCGACAAAATTAGATACATAAAGCTGTTCCGGAGCTAATGTACATAACTGTATTCAGTCACTAAGAAGGGGGCTCGTCTCAGCTTGCAGTGTTTCGATCGCGTCACGGAAGCTCATGTCCTCAAGCGCTCTCCACGTATCGTTGATTTCCCCAGATGCCATAGCAGCCCTCAAAGTGGTAGAAAGTTGTTGAGCCAAGTCCTGGATCGTCGGGATAAAGCGGGTTACCTCCGTAGGTGCCGTGGTCTCAATGGGAACGTTGTGAAAAGGTTGCTGGCCATGTACTAGGGGAATTTCAAAATGATGGCGCCAATAGTCCGCTGTGCGCAGGGACCACTCCCAATTGCCCGAAAGACCATAAAAGTAGTGTTCAGGATCACGACATCTGGAGAGCCCTGACAAGGGGATCTCTTCAATGAATAGCTCCCTGGTGTTGTTGGAGTGGGTAAAGATCTTGAATTGAATCTGGTGAACCACGCGGGAAGAGAAGTGAGCACGATGGAGGTAGTTGTGTGTAGAGCTTGGCTCTGTCGGAAACGGGATATCAGGAGGTGCAAGGCATGAATATGTATCAGAATGGATCGTAGTTCCAGGGTCAAGAGCTGTACTGTCAGTCGCCAAGGGGCCCGAAGTGGTGTTGGTAGGAGGGTCAGAAACGTCAGAATGACAAAATGCAGCAGCCTGGGTGTCTGGTACTTGAGCAGGGTCAGTAGGAGCAAGTCCACGAGTAGGATTCGAAGGCCAAGCCAAACCCGCAACGGTCGCGTCTCGTTTGTGCTCCATAGGTGAAACGATCGGAAATGTGAGGAATGGTGCAACAAAGGCTGAGGCATCAAAAATTGCGTAAATAAGTCCAGCAAGAACATGAAAACCTAAGAATAACGAAGTCCAGTTCGCAATCAAGTGGTTCAATTGCGACAAAGAAGCCAAAGCTCAAAGACAAATACGGTATAAATCAAAAAGTCCCTTGTGTTGGTGAGGTGTCAAGAGAGAGTAGAAAACCCGCAGCATGGTCTTTTTGGCCGGCTAGCGTATCAGGGCAAGATCACACCGGAGCTAATTTTGTAGCATTGCAGACGTAGTACGAAAGGCTGTGTGGTACCCGGAATGAGCAAAGAGGATTCGCGGGAGTTGTACTGCCGAAGTCTCCATTCAGGTCGGTATTCCTCCAAAAGCTGCAAGATCGTCATATCATTGGACACTTGGAATGTATCACCGTCCAGGTCGCAAAAGCGAAACTCCAAATTCGAGGGATCAATTTGGATGTCCCATTGGGACCTCAATCTTTTGGAGATACAGAAGCGAAGTTCGCCAGTTGGGATGAGGCCGGCTTCAACTGGTTCCATCTGACGTGACCAGGTAAACAGAGCCTCAAGTTCGTAGCCACTAACATTTCTAAAATTGGAGCTCGCCATAGCCATGTAGTGTTCACGGTCAGGTTCGCTTCGGTGAGTCAATGCCTGTAGGGGAGAGAAGTCAACCAAGATAAGAACGGGTCTGTTTGGAGAGGGGTTTACATCACCAGGAAGGCCTCGATGTCCAGCAAACCATCCAACGGTTCGTGTACCAAGCGGTGTCTCAATCGTGGATGTAGCGCGATATGGATGGGGCCGAGAAGAATGAGCCATTGCGTCGAATATCAAGTGTCGAGGATAAAGCGAAAAGCCCAAAGCCCAAGCTGCAAAATGGGTTGAAATGACCAAAGAATAAAGCTCAAAGTGTTGGAAAGGGAAGAGAAACGGTGTACCTAGTAAATGGTCACACAAAGAGACGGTAAATCACAGGTCTTTTTTCAAGCCGACAAATGATGTGGTATATTACACACTTGAGTCCGACATATCCATCGGGTCCATATCGTTCGCATCCAGTGGGCCATGTACTTGTTGAGGATGGACGGCGGGGCGAGTGAGATGTACAGTACGTTGTAGTGTTGCCGATGGGGAAGAAGGTGGTGTAGACCGCCAAGGTGGCCAATATAAAGAGGTAGTGGTTCCTTGAGAGTGGTGTTGGGCAGAGCGTCCCCAGCATGACTGCAAAATATGGAGGTGGTCCGGTATCGCTTCGTACGGTTGGGAGACATAGACGTTGGAGTGTTCAGGGTGTGGTAAAACGGGAACTGTAGTTGCCGTAGGGGAGGAGGATGATGATTGAATTGGTACGTCATAGTATCGGCGCCAATGATTGGCTGTGGTACGCACGGTCGCCTGGTCGTTGGTGAGGTGCATGTTCTCCAGAAATGTTTCCACTGGTTTCCACGTTTCAATACCATCAAGTGTCCTTTCCACGATCCAAAGTTCATCTGAACGGTTAGACAAGGATAGCTCAGCTTCTTGATGAAGACGGAATGGACAGTGGTAGAAGTCGGAATTGTTCGCGCTGCACGAGGAATATAGGATGCCGAGGTAGGATCATCAGGTGGCAGGTGTGAGACAAGGCCATGTATGGATGTAGGTGGTGAACGGTGTGAGACCAATCGAGCAGGATCATCCGTGTTGGAGGTCATCATGTACGATCACAAGAGTATGATAACGAGAAATACTGAACTGAAGCCAAAAAGCCGTGGGGAAGGTCAATGATGAAGGAATAAATAACGAACATCACCAAATGGAAAAAGAGAAATGGATGACACAAAGAAAAATCAGAACCGGGAAGGTGGACATCATAACGAGTGTTTTCCTTTTTTCCTCATAGACGTGAGCCTCGCCGAGATCTATCAAGACTGCTAATCACTCGGCCGCTTTAGTGTATCTGGTGGCCGTGACGAATGGATGCCCACGGGGAATAACTTGAACATGTACAGCAAAGCCTGTGTCTTGTGCATCCGGATGGGGTGTAAGCAGCAACGGTGAACACTCACGGGTCGTGAAGGCATCGAGATGTTGATGAGTTTTCCATCTCGGGTAAAACCAGTTCAAAACATCCAAAAGAGAATGAGGAAGGTCGTCAAGCATCTGAGCTCCTTGATCGGTGTCAATCATCATGTAGAAATCTGACGCTGGTAGGTGTATCGACCAGCGTTGTAGCAACGTGTCGGTGACTACGGTTTTGAGGTCTGAAACGAAATGACTGCGAGCATAGTCCGGGTAGATCACCTTGAACGTCTGGAACAGGCTGTCATAGGTGGCCGTAGGAAGGTTGCCCGCGACCGTGGGGGTCAAGATGTTGTAATAAGGGTTGCGTACGGCCAGTTGTTGCATCGGCTTCAGGTCCAATTGGAAAATAACCGGTCGGTGAGGTGTCGTAGGCGAAGACCGGTTGGGTGGGTGCTGAAGTGACGAAGAGCCCATAGCGGAAGACGATGTTCTGGTTGGAGAGCGTGAGCGTCGTGTAGGTGAGATCCTCTCGTGGGACATAGCTCGCAGTTGGCAATAGCGGTCCAGGTGAATGCGGAGAGACATAATAAATGGCTGGCGGGTTGTGTGATACGACGTGTCAAAATTCAATGGGGCAACCACGCCCATGGTTCTGAAGATTAACGAGAAGAAAAATTCCCAGAAGGAAGGTCAAATGATTGGTAAAGCTGGGATACAGTGCCGCAAGTTCTTTTTTCCTTTTTTCGTTGGTTTGCCTATGTCGTTGGTCAGCCAAGTTTGTCTTTGATCTTATTCCACATAGAGCGAACATCGTCCTCAGACTTGCCCATCTTGGTCGAGATCACCTTCCATGAAAATCGAGACTTTTCGTCAGCCTTCAGAGTGCGTAGTTTCTGTTTGTCTTCGGAGGTCCAGAGTGACAGTGGGCTCGAGGAGCGGGATCGGGATTGGTCACGTCGGCGACGACGCTTGGCAGGCGCCTTTGGAGCGGATTTGGCTTTCTGTTTGCGATTCGGCGGTGATGGTGTTCTGGTAGAAAGCTTCGAAGGTGCAGGTAGGACATCAGGTGGCGGAGCGGCAACATGTTGGTGTGGTTCAGGGAGATGGGTTTCCACCAGTTCATCCATAAGTGTCTCTTCCTCCGCCATATCCGGCGATGGGATGGGTGCATTGTCAATGAAGGCGTTGGTCTGGTCCGAGTAATGTGGTCGTAGTCCATCGGGTTGATTCCATACGTCTGTACTGGGAAGAGGAGTAGGTTCAATGTTGGGAATGAGCGTGGGTGGTAGTAGCGCCATTGCTCGGTGTAGTAGAAGGTAAGCATGGTGAACATCATGAAGAAATTGAAGAAACACTGGTTCTTGAATCGGAATTGACGTCGTAGGAGACGAGGAAGCCATGACAATGCGTCGAATATGGGCCAACAAGTAAAGGAAGCCGAGTTTGAGGGTGAGCCAGCTGGAGAAGCACTATTATTCCAAGATCAAATAAATTCTAATATGGTCCAAATAGGTGAAACGTTCAGCAAGATGTGAATAGTGAAACGTAAGCGCCAGCAGCAGGACGGTTCAGGATTTTACCACAATGAGGAAACGTGCAAATATTGACGAATCGGCTTGGCGGCAGCGACAAGATCGAGCTCGGTAAAACCTGCAGATCTGTACAAACGGTGCAATGCGGCAAAACCTCGTGTTCGTTCGTGGGCAGGGTGCGCGCATTTGGCGACCAGAAATAAGCGTGAAACAAAACCCGAAAGTTGGACGGCCAAAGGTGATGCGGAGAATGGCGCCATGACCTGGTTGAAGTCGCGTGGAGGGCTGTAGCGAAGGGCAAAGGGCTCGAACTCAATGCAAAAGCCCAAGAACTCCTGGTCCGGTTCCGTTTCCAAAAGGATAGGATGGCCGTAGAACTCCGGGTGGAGGAAATTGGCGAAGCAGATTTCGTAGTCCCAGCCGGGGTCCGACAAGCACAGTCTGTTGTCCACATAGCGAAGGAGGCGAGCTGTGAGATCCATGTTGCTAAGGGTGGCGCGGTAGGTTCGGTACCAGATTTCTTCAGACAGTGCGACAACCATCATGCACAATGCTGGACTCAGTGGGGAGCCCATAGGGGATCCTCGGATTTGTTCAAAAACCGTAGTGCCAATGGAGAATTGAGTCATTTTCAAAGACATGAGGATGATGCGTTCAATGTCCCGAATGAAGATCTTCCTGGTCACATTGAGTGTACGACATGTGCGGCCTTTGACTACGTCCCCTGTGTTGTTGCCCGGAGTTGCCTTCACGGAGATGATCTCGTCGGGGTCGGTGTTCATGAGGGTCGAGAGGAACTGCAAGGTCAGTCTCCAGCTCGCGATGAAGCGGTCAGTGTCAATGCTTGTGAAAAAGCCCGCAAGATCTTGGTTGTGTATGCGGGGAGTGGGAAGCGAATCAAAGTCGGTGTCCTTGAGGAGCTTGATGAGATCAAATACATCACCCTTTGCCAGGTTGTGGGGAAACGCTTGGGGTAGAAGGTTGTAGATCAGCTTGGCAGTGCAGTTCAACATAGGTCGAAAAGGTGCCGTGAAGAAGCTGACAATGGGTCGTCCGGCCTTGAACTGTTTCTTCCGTTTGGGTAGAACATAGGCATTCGGCAGGTCTCGTCCAGCACCAAGTGCCCATGGGTATGCTTTGCCAAATTGGCGGTTGATCTCGGCGATGGTCTTCTCGATGATGTTACTCGGGCTCTGCTCCAACTTGCGAAATACCAACGGGTCGGCGAAGGTGGTGGTGAGGCACTGGAAGTAGAGTACGGGGCAGTAGATTCGTAGGGATGTAGCTCGCTTGTCCTCGTTGTGGAAGACGGCATCTGGAAAAAGCCGTTTGAAGCGGCCGATGTCTTTGTGAGTGATGTGGTTGTTGAGTGTGTGGTAGTGGGATTGAATAGAACGATGCCAAAGCTCATCAATATGGGACTTTTGTAAGGAAGGAAGTGAGTTCCGGGTAGTCCACGTCCGCAGAGCCAGGCGAAGCGATGTCTGGATTTCTTTGGAAGGTGGAAAGATTTTGTTTTGAAGCGAACCAGTCGCAATGGATGTGTGTGGGCCATCCTCGAAATGTAGGTTGTCGCCGTCCAGGACCAGGTGGTGATCGGGTTGGAGAACACGAAGGGCATGAGGTCGCAAGGCATCACATGCACACTTTGGGGTTTCGCCATCAGCCCATTTTGTAGCGGCTTCTTTGTGATTGCACAAGCTATCCATTACCGAGGGGAACTTTGTGAAGACAATCGCCGTAGAAGGGGTCTGCAATGTGGTGTTGTAATGTCGAGTTTGATGGACGTGGGAGGTGAGCAGCCGTCGAAGATCCCGAGTCCAGTTGGGGCATAGTAGCCAAGGCGCACGAAGAGGAACCGGTTTTCTGACTCGTTTGGCTTTCCAGAAGGTCAAAGCTCGGTCAATGGCATTGACGGCGTACGACCTTTGGGGTTCTCCAAGGTTGTTGGCAAGACGTCGGATGAAGTAGCAGCCTTGAACTCCAATTTCGTTGGATCGTAATTTCTTCTCCATGTGGAAGCGTCGAACGGAGTTACTGCCCAAATCCTGGATAATCTCCCAAAGTTGTACTCGTCGATGGAAAAGAGGACTATGAAGAGCGTGTCGAACATGATGGGGTGTAGATCGCCAGCGAAGTTTCCGCCACAAGGAAAATGCTCCAAATTGTCGAGAGGCGGAAAAGTTGGTACGTGCAATGAGTCCCTTTCGGCAATTGAAAAACTGGTAAATGAACGGAGTGTTCAGTCGAGGTTGCCACAATTGAATTAAGGCCTGTTCCAAGGCCCAAAAGTTGGATTTATTGGTGTAGATCGGGAAAACAGACCACATCCAGAAATTGTCAAATCTGCACCAAAACCGTAAGGCTACTTCGGCCAGCACGAATTTATGTTGTTGCACTTGCAGAAATTTCCGATAGCGAGAGTGTTCGCGGTCCAAAACAAATGAAGACGTGGAACCAACATAAAACTTGGGTTGAAAATTAGCAATGTGGCAAAAACGAATATACACCGCCTGAGGATGCTTGAAACATTGGAGGGCGACTGACAAGTCATCCCAGGATTTGCAAAAGAAAATACTCTGCATCGGAGTGCCTTTGAGCAAGGCTTGGAGTTTCGGATTGGCCCGTGGATGTAATAACACATATTGGCCCATCAATACCGTTTGGAGCATCCGAAAAGCAAAAAAGACATCAACAGAAGGGGACAGCGTGAAAGGAGTCAATAGTGCAAGAACAAGAATACAGGAATGAGCCACGGCCAAAGTCCGCATAATGTTGGCTGCTTTTGAGCCAGGTGCTTTCAAATAGGCTGCTAGTCAGGATTGCATCAATAACGCCACCGTCATGACCTTGAGGATGACTTCATCCGTGGAAGCCCCCTTGTGCTTGCAGGGGTCGATACCCATGGCCATACCCATGGCCACGCTTGCGCGTTGGATGGTTTTTGAAGCATCATCGGGTTGGTTTTGCCACCATTCATTGACCTTTTCCAAATTCTTCTCCAGGATGTCCTGTTTGGGCTGTGGTAGCTTCAAGGCTTTCAACCACTTGGTGTATTGAGTGTCTGACAATGATGTGGGTTGGTTGTCAACGAGCCAAGTGTTCACGGAGCCAGGGGAGATAAGTAGAGTCGAAGGGTCGAAGGTCGTAGAGGCGGCAGGTTGTCCTTGAAGTGCGCGTCCAATCGGCGTCGTGGCCGGCGTAGAGCCCTGAGGTGCCGTACCCGGTGAAGTAGTGCCGGCCGATTTGACCTTGGCCAGTTCTGCCTCTAGTTCAAGAATGCGTTGTTGGCTCGCCACGTCCGCTGATGGTTGAGTCGGGAGCCAAGATTGGAGAAGTTGAGCAACGTCTTTGGCCATGTTTTGAGTTGCTTCCTTCTGGTTGAGACATTGGCCTGCCGAGCGAGCTCGAAAGGTAGCGAGTTTGTCCAAATCCACATTGCGGGTGCGCAGCTGTGATACCAATTCAGCAACAAATACTGTAGTGCCTATGTTGTCAAAAGGAAGGACGAAGGTTTCTCTTCCGTATGCAACCCGACGAAGCCAGGTATTGTGCAAGCCCTGGTACAAGAACTTCCAGAGTGGGACTTGTAAAGGATCCATCCCTTCAATGTCCTTGTAGCTTGAGAATCTGCTTTGTCGAATTCTGGAGGGAAAGTCCAAACCATTGATCTTGTTGGAGTCGTGGAAGTCGACATCAGGTTTCCAGTTCTCCACTGGTGGGATTTCAATTGGTCTGCATGTATATCCTTCGTTGACCGTGGAACTTGCTCCCGGGGATGACATAGGTCTCGGCGATCTCGGTGTGAAAGGATGGCGTTGAGGTGCAAAATTGGCATTGTTGGGAGGTGTCTGTGAGCACGGAGGCGGTGTAGGCGGAAAAGGTGTCGTAGGTGGAGTCCATGGTGGGCGTGTTGGGAACGATGGAGATGTAGGTGGTGGAGGCGGTATTCCGGATGGGTTCCAAAAAGGTCGATGGGTCGTCATTGCGTAGTGCATTGGGCCACGGAACGCAGGTACTGCTTGGTGCCATCCATGTTGATGACGAGGAGGTGTGCGAGAGCGATCCGGCTGGGAAGGAGGAATTCCATTCATATCCGCGCTGTATTGGAAGATCAGGTCCTGGGACGCCATGATGTAGAAAGGGTCACGAGATAATAGGTCAAAATGCGCTCGAACTGCCGAATGAAAGCTGCGGAAAATGTCGAGGTGAGACAAGGGTAATGTGTAATTGAAATAGTGTGAGACATAATACGTGGTCCCAGTGTGTGAAACGTAAAGTGAAACCGAATCGGACCAAAGGATCAAAAACATGAGCATGCAGCGATTCACAAACCTTTTGAGGAAGAAGTGGCGTCAATACCGAATGTCGGGAGAAGCATTGTTACTCCAAAATGATCGGGCAGGGCCACTAGGCTCACTGTATCGATGACGTAGAATAGTCGATACTTGTTCCGGTGCTCCTCAAGGGTAAGGAGTTCACCAACGAGATCTGGAGTGGTAGGTCGAGTGTCGAGAACGAGGTCTGCCTTCATGGTGCTGGTCGCGAGAGTGGTCTTCATGGTATGATGAGCGGCGATCTCGGCGGCTGTAGGTTGAATTGTCCCAAGAAGCATTGTCGTGCCAAGATCGGCGAGCATAGTCCCGAGAGCCAGAGGCAGCGGTCTCGCGGTGGCTCGGTGTGTCGCGAGAGTCGTCTGGGGGCGGCTCCGAAGGTTCTGGGACGTCGGCAGAAGGGTCAGGTCGTACTGGACGTGCAGGATCATCAGGAGGTTCCGAAGGTGCATTGGTCTCCGCAGTCTGGTGTGTGATCAAGCCCGGGAAAACCGTGTGAGTGGAGGCAACGTAGCATATAGATGCGGCGCTTGAGTTCATAGCCGTTGCATTGTCTTTGCCCTTGGCGATGCCCGCAAGGTTGCACAAGCGTTGGATTTGGTCATTTCCTCCAGCTAGGGCACGGATGCATTTGGGCGAGCGGCATATGGCCAGTAGGCCTGATGGGTTTTGTCCTTTGCCTATTTTGTAGAGCTGAGAGGTACAGATCTTGACAGCATAGCCGGGTAGGTTGTCGATGTCTGCGATCTCAGAGGACATTCCGAAGAACCCGTAACATGGGTATTGAGTTGGCATGCCGGCTTCGTTTTTTGTCCAAGTTGCCGGGCGAATGCAGTCTTCCGCCAGAATTTTGGCAACTGTTTCCCAACTCGTTTTGTGGTAGATCAGGTAGGTGCCCATGTGTTCGCCACGGTAGATTGGTTTCTTTGGCAATCCTGTGGGTACCGTGATGGTCAGCAGGTTCTCTGGCTCGATGTAGAAGGCCTGTGTTTGCCTCGCAAGGTCGATGTCCAGCAAGTTGGATTGTGCAAAGGCTCTGGCAATGTTCCTGACGGTGGCTTGGCTTGCTTTGATGTAAATACGATGGTTGTTGACGGTACGGTATGGTTGAGCCAGCTGTTCGAACATCGCGTCCACAAATTGGTTGAAGAGCTGCAAGATAGCCGGAGTCAATGATTGGCGTAGGGGAACAACATGGTCGGGGCCAAGCTCAGTCAGGCAACGGACCCTATGGGGGTCATTGGCCGCCTCCACCATTTCATCGAGGTCGATGTCATTCGTGTCAAACTTGGTGATCGAAATTGTATCTGCAACCTCAGAATTTTCACTGTCGCCGTCCGGAACTCGGAAGGACACCGCGCCGAGTGGTGCTGAAGTGTGGGTTGGTGGGTTGGTTGGTGGTTCCGGTAGTGGTGGATCGGCAGGAGAATTGGGTCGAGCAGTGTGGTGGTGGTAGTTGTCGGTGTAGTGGCTTTCGTTCCATGAACCCCAGGTGTCATCAGCATCGGGAGTGGGAATGTAGTTCGGATTGGATGGGTTTGCAGCAGGTCGAAGTACGACTTCACGGCCTCTGGATCGGTGACGAGGTGTCGCGGAGCGTGGGCGTGGGTGAGATCGATGACGTCGAGGAACCACAGGAGAGCGACGTCTTGGCGGTGATCTTCGTCTGTATGGGGATGGGGTTCGGCGGTCCTTGGCGTGTTTCGTGGATGATCGATAACGAGGAAGAGGAGAACGAGGTCGAGCTGCACGTTGAGGAGATTTGCGATGGTGATGGGAATGTACAGAAGGTCGATGGGAACGTGATCTTGGAGTGCTGGATCGTGGTCGGCGTGTTGGTGGTGGTGGAACTTGTGGTTGGTGAGGAGGAACGATGGCTGGAGCTGGGACAATGCGAAGGTCCTGAACGTCCGGTTCGGTGGGTCTGGCTTTCGGTGCAGGTGGAGGCGTGGCGATCAATGGTGGTGTGGTTGTAGGTGGCGGTGTCGGTGGTGTAGGATTCGGTGGAGGTTCATCATGTTGAAGAAGGAGTTGACGTTGTTCTTGTGCTCGTTGAGAATCCATGATCAATTGTTGCTGAGCTTGAATAAGTCGAACAGATTCAGCAAGTTGTTGTGCAGTGGAACCCAGGGATGCAAGTTCAGGTGGCACGGATGAAGTCGGTGCTGTCGTAGGTGCCGGTGTTGTAGCGTGAGGAGGGGCTTTCGGAGCTGGCCTGCGCGGTCGATCCGGTCGTTTGTCAGAGCGATGCCTGGGAGCTGCCTTGACTGCTGGGGCCCGTGGTGAAGGCTCATTTGGAGGGACCGTCGATGCGTCCATCTGTAATGGAGGTTGAATGTGGTGAGGTGGGTATGGAGAACTGGGCAAAGGTGTCGATGTCATAGTCGATGTAGGTGGTGTAGTCGATGTAGGGGATGGAGCCCGAGGGGAAGGCCACGTGGGTGGAGCGGTGGGTGCCATAGGAGATGGAAAAGTCGACGGAGCGGTGTGCACCATAGTTGGTTCAGGGGCCAAAGGCGAAGGCATGGTGGGTACGAGTTGTGGGCCTGGTACCGCATGAGGAGCCGAAGTCAATGAGGTGAACGGCAACGATGTTGGGGTTGATGTAGACGGCATGAGCGACGCTGAGGATGACCATGTAGGATGCAAGGCCGAGGGATGTCCAAATAGATGTGCATTCGGCGTTGATTGCTGCCACGTCGAAGATGGGTTCGCAGGCTGTGGTGGAGCAGGCCATGACGTTGGCGGAGTGTTCCACGGATGCATCGCTCCAGTAGATCAAAACAACAGTGAACAATCACATACAGGATTCAGTCCCTAACAGCCTAAAAAGTCGTGCGATTATTCCCTGCACCGGGACCGTGGTCAAGTCGTGCCGCAATGGCATAAAACAGCTTCCAAGTTCCAACGAATTAAATGCACAATATGTTGCACCTCACCAAATAACCATCAAGAGAAAAAGTCACCACACCTGAAAGTCATGTGCCTGCCTGTGGCAAGTGTCGTAACATGATGCAATGTCGCTGTAAAAGTGCTGCAAAAAACGGAGGTTTCTGGCAATTCAGAACGGCTTCACAGTTGAAGAAACGCATCGGCGAGGAATCCCTGGGACCACAAGATCAGCGGGACAATTTCAAAAGGCTGGAAAAACAGTATGGCCGGCTGTTGCAGTTTACTTAGATGAATTACCAACTTAAAATTCGTAAATTCGGTAGTCCGGACAGTCATCACTCACCCTGAAAAGGGTTGCCTCAATTGGCTCCATGGCACCATGTCGGAGCCACCATGGAAATCACACTAGACAAGAATGGATCATTATATGATCCGGCAGGAACTGAATCCTGAAACATGCAAACCAGCCTAGATCGTTAGATTAATAAAGGAGCCATATGAGGTACTTCTCGAAAACGATGTAGGGCATCCAATATTGTCAAACGTAGTTAAAACCAGAGTCCATAGAGTTTTGACCAGCATGTTGAAAATCCAAAATAATGTTTCGGCGATTGTTTCCCAAAAAGACCCAAAGTTCGTCGGCGACATGATCTCGGCGAAAATATGCCAAAAAATCATAATACTGTCGGCGATATGGTTTCGGCGAAAATCTGAGGAAGGTTCTGATGCATGCAATACAGATTGTGGCAACCGTGTAGAATCGAAACAACGCAGTGTAACAGCTTGGTCAACAGTTCAAACAGAGTTTTGCAGGTACAAGTGGTTGATCAGACCACTCATCCACCGAAATGCCATAGCTTCGTTGGACTGGATAGGCAAATCGGCTCCAGTCCCCCTGCGAATATAAACAGGTTTCCTGTAAAAGTAACACGGCAAGAGTCAAGGAAGTTTTACATCTGTTCAGATGTTACACACACACACACGCACACACGAGACCCAAGACGAAACCTAACGTCGCACAATTGGAGTCAACACAAAAACAAAGGCCAACTGTTTCAGCTAATCCGCACCTTCGTGAAGAAGGTAGGCGTGTGAAAAGAAAACGCAAGTGAAATAATATCACTCATGCAACTCATCTCAAATTCAGAGCAAGTGAAGTACAGTTCACAGTCACTGCACAACAAATTCAAAATGTTCTGAATGAAAATCTTTCACAGTCAGGGTCAGGACTAGCTAAGATTGGCACAGAATGAGGAAGCGGTGAGGGACATTTTGGTAAAACATCTCTCACAGCTTCATCATCGCATAGATCGCCGTCCCCCTTTCAACGTCTGATCCATCCTAAAGATCTCGGATGTGTGATATGTCTTGTTTGAGTTTATGTCATGACATGACAGTGCAATGTGTCTGCAATCATGGCATCAGATTCCCCGGAAGATTTTCCGATTACCTAAACTCAGATTCCATCCGAGTTTCTTCCCAGGTTCTCATCATGTGCCATGACAACACAATTATACCAAATGCTTGTGAGAACACTCACAACATCAAGTTCCATGTTTCAAGCAACAAAACTCAAGTCATGTACACAACGACTCAAACATGAGAAATACCGCAATCAAGCCAATCAAGAACAACCTCAACTTTTCTTCATGATGTCTCCCTCAGATCTGCTAGCAACTCCGAGTTCTGAATGCCTTCAAGAACGTTGCTCTCGCTATCGTCATTGAGAGACATATGACAACAAAACAGACCTCAAACAACCAAAAATATGCAGACAGAACTATATCTACTGCATCAGTCGGCGTCTCTCGCCCCCTTTTAAACTCAAACTCGATGCCTGCGCTCAGCCATGCCGTCGTTTCTGAAAACAACAAGTGAACCTCGAGCTGATAAAATCAACTATTCTCTTGTCGTTAGACCAGGCGAATTCCAGTGCCTTTGGCACTCTGCTCAGGGGTAGATATCAGGGGTATACCCTGCGGTATTCCCGCGTCCATATACCCCAGAGGGGAGAACGCTGCCGTCCCCGTCAGAGGATCGTGACGTGGTGTGGGTGAAACAGATCTGATACACCCCGTGACCTCCTCGATCACCTGAGTAGGTGGTGATTTCAAGTCTTTCACCTCCAAAGCCAGGGGGTAACTCATCGGTACTTCACCCTTTCTCGCCGGGCTATACCCTGCGAACCTCACTGTCGGCAACGTTGGCGGTGCTGGAATCACAGGTCTTGGCGGCACTGCCGGCGGCGGTGGGATACTTGAACCAGGTGCAGCTGGCGTCATAGGTGTCAATGGTGGACTGCTCTGCGACGTGCCAGGATGACCCATGGGTGCCTGTGGAGGATCATATGCTGGTGGTACCTCTGCCGGTGGCGTATTTCGATCCTCTCCGCAACCAGCTTCAGGTTTTCCTGGAGCTTATCCATGGACTCCTGGAGTTGAGTCATGATGTCTTGCAACGACTGGTCCCTCTCTAAGCGACCTTTCTTGTTGTCTCTGAGCGTGTCCTTCATCGAGACGTCAAGCGACCACTCAACATGCTTCTTGAGCTTGGTAAGTTCACCTACCATTGCACCAACCCTGCTGGTGTTGTGATTCACCCCCGCAGCAAGGGGCTCAGATGCACGAGCCATGTTGGTGACGGCTTCTCCAACGGCTTCCAGGGATCTGCAAAGGTCAGACTGCAGAGTATGGGTACTCTTAATCAGGATCTCAAGTTTGTCCGTCGATCCTTTCAACGCAGCGACCATGGACGTGATTCCCACAGCCAAGCCTGTGGTAGAACTCAACAAGCCGGCCGCCTCATTGGGATCAAAGGACTCATGATGCCTTCTCAACCTCGGAGATCTCGATCTATCATCATCTCTTCTAGCATCTCCTTCATCCTTGTCTTCCTTGCCATCTCCATCCACCTGGATAGTATCCTGCTCTTTCTCTTTCTCGGAATCCGTCTCAGCCACTCCTGTCTCCGCCGGTAGCGCTGGATTCTCAGTCACAGGAAACTCTACACCCTCTGTCGATGGGGCTGCTGGGGCTGCTGGAGTTGCGGAAACTGCCACGTTCGCTGCCATGAATTGCTCGAGTCTCCTAGACAAGGCCTGATGCACCCGCTGGGATAAGCCGGGGCCCAAATACAGCTTGGGCATAATCTGCAATTCAACTTGACAATCCCTCTAATGACCATGCAGACCACAGCTCAGCCATTTCATGCCATGCCAAGCACAAACTCTCTCTTGTTCACCCTAAGGTGCGTGACGCACACCTTAACAGATGAATCACACTTCCAACAAAGATCACACTCAATACTACCCCAAGATGCGTGCCGCACATCTTGACAGGTAATATGTGATCGACCAAACTCCAATGTCTCAGACCAAGTAAAACATAATGCAAACTTGTGGCAAACCGCAAACTCAATCCAGATCCAACTGCCAATGCATGCACAACTCTTCACAAAACTGCAAAACAGATCACAGTGGTTCCCACGCGTATAAAACCCATAGACATGTCATGCAGCAAAAATGAAAACTCATGCAAAGCTCGTGACAGCTGACAGAAAACCGCTCAAACTGAGTTCCACAAGTCCAAGTTCCGTCCAGTCCGAAATCGTCCAAAACTCTGAAGCTCCGAGACATCCCAAAATTGTCATTTCACTCCAGTTTCAGCTTGACAGCTCTTTCACCACAGCTTTTGCATTTCTCCTTGCAGCTATCGTCGGCTTCCAAGCCTAGCACTACCACCCGACCTGGAACCATTACAAAAAAACCTATACATAGAGAGGATATTTCCTCTGTGCTCAGATGATCTGGTGAGCCTCCGTGGAAAACTTGTATAACAAGTTCCCGTACTGGTCAAACTCTACGGATTTCATCGTTCCCTGCCAACGGTATTCGTTGGGCTTATATTTTAAGAGAACTCCCGCCTCGGCTTTCTGGAGATAGCCAATGGCGGTCACCTCGACCTCGACCAGAACATAGTCTTTGGCACAAAACTCACCCTTTGGACCTTCCGGTGTCCAATCATTGAAGTACTGCGCACGTTCAACGGCAGCAACCGGGTCTTTTCGTAGTCCAAACCTTTTGGAATATTCGTCAGGCTGAACCTCCTTGCCATTGTTCAAGTCCTCAAACTGCTTAGGAGTCAACGCCAACCAAAGACGAATGGATTCCATTGCCGTTGATGCCATACTATCTCAAAGCTATTGCGAGGGCAGCTGAAATGCAAAAACACTGAGCCAAAGTTGTCTTATAGTAAAACAGCAGCGGTGGAATGAAACCTATACAGACATGAGAAGTCCAGACAAAATGTCACGTCAAGTCCAGCATAATAGACAGCTCCATACTTCGTCTCTCACCTAGACAGTATGTCGAGCTACAAACTGACAGCACATTTACATTCATTTCAGTCAGTCTCACGTTTCGGAACCTATGCAAGTCGTAATCGCCCCTGCCGTCCAGTTCCCTTTGTTTCTTTCTCTTCTTTACTTAAATCTGTTCTCTGAGCCTATGCACATCTGCAATCTAGCTCATGTGTGAACCTTGCAACGTCTTGCAATCTGGTCCACGTTTTGACTTTCTACAACTTTTCTTTTCTTTTTCGGAACCTATGCAAGTCGTAATCGCCCCTGCCGTCCAGTTCCCTATGGACCTATGCAGCGCCTCTGCCATCCAGCCCATTTCTTTTCTTTTCTGTTGTAAGTCAAAACTCTTCAACTCAAAAATTGCAAATCTCAAATCCCAGATTCCCTCTCTTGCTTTTCACTCTGAGCAACACGAAAACGCACAAACTACACTACCGCTCTACTTCCTCTCAGGATCCTCTGCAAAGCTCCAGTGCTGTAGATCTCGCAAAACTCCATGCCAGCCTTCTGGTAGTACAAGATGTCCACTCAACATGACCCAGGTTCGCAAAGGAAACCTTCCGGAGTCGACCAACATCACAAGCATCTTGTTTTCAAACTACATCTCTACCAAAGGAAATGCCACAACCATCGTAGGCAAACCACACTGGCAACCATCGCTATAAAGACCATAGAGCTCGTCTCACAGCCACACTTGGCTTGCAGAAACCTCCGTGCTCGTCCATCCATCTAGAGAGGTACGGTATGATTGCTCTAAGCCAAAAGGGAATACTTGCATTCAAGTTGTCTTCACACAAAGTCCAGTCAGTCTGACAACAACCTCAGAGTACCTACCTGCCTCAGGTATATTGGACCCTCTCTGCATCTGTACCAGGTTTCACAAGCAACTGCAACTATCCAAAGAATGTAAGTCATACCTGACCTGCCTGCGACACTGCACAACTATTCAAATTCCGGTCAAAGAAACATGAAAACAAACTCACAACAAAGTTTCCTGTTTCGTCTCAAAATACAGTTCAAAACAGTTTCCACTACCTACACAGTTAGGTCGTTTCCAATGACTCACTGCATGTCCCAATCAAACGCACTCACGACTTCGGTTCAAACCAACATCCTTGGTTACCTGATGCATCTGACAAATCAAACCAACTTTCCCAAACAGGCAAACACATCTCACTCCGTTGTCAACTCACAGTCTCAACACCAAGTTCCACTGTGCCTTCAGTGCCATGACGGTTCCTATTTCTCTCTCTCTCAGCACTCCAGTACCTACAATGCCAGGCAAACAACAATGCTTCAGGCTCCAATCTCAAGGTCACCAGTCAGTGCAAACATCCGTCAAGCTCCACTGCTCCTGCACACTACTGAACCTCAGGTGTTCCATTATACACGCATTGCATTACAAAAATGTGGCAACTAAACCAAGGTCACTGACAAAGCAAACTCGACCCTCCGTGGTTCTCATGCCAACGTTTCTCAACTCTGTGACAACTAAACCAAGGTCACCAACCCTCCGTGGTTCTCATGCCAATCTTTCTCAACTCTGGGCAACTAAACCAAGGCTACTGACCCTCCGTGGTTCTCATGTCAAACTTTCTCAACTCTGTGGCAACTAAACCAAGGCTACTGACCCTCCGTGGTTCTCATGCCAATCTTTCTCAACTCTATGGCAACTAAACCAAGGCCAACAACCCTCCGTGGTTCTCATGCCGAACTTTCTCTCTTCAACTGTCATCTCCAGGCATGACGCCAGGCTCAGTAGCACCACGCACTGTGCACTCCGTGCGTCCAGAATCATCTACAACCTGACCAACCTGTCGAGATGTTACTCTTTCTTACTTTCAATATGGACCTATGCAGCACCCTGCCGTACAGCCCACTTTCCTTCCAACTCTTTTCAATGTTCTCTAGTGATTCTCCAGGCACTCTCTCTCACTCTCTGCCAAAATCACCAAGCTTCCTAGTTTCCTAGTGACTCTCCAGGCTCTCTCTCTCTTTCTTGCCAAAGTCACAAACCTCTTACACAACTAAATCACAAGTCTCACATGCAACGCAACTGCAACCTACTCTCACATGCAGCTCCGGCGTTGTCACCTATTTTCCACGCTTACCACTACTGCCAGGAACCCTATCAACCACATATAGGAAAAATCTATCACACAGCAATGGGTCACAGGTCTTTCAACCCTGCAATGACCTCTGATATCTGCCTAAGATATGCTCACGCAGCCGAAGAATCTGCCTTTGCATCTCAATCTCCAATTCCGAGAGATGATCGCGGAACATTGTCATGATGTCTCGTTGGTTCGCACTCAAACCAATATCCTCAAGCAAAGGTAGAAGCCATTCCATGAGAACAAGCATAGTCTGTACTATCCGAAAGATATTCGTCACCTTCTCCAAGCCGACAATCCAGTCAATATACTGTTCCTCCATTGCTTCACGTAATGGTCGGTTCTCACGGCGGTTGTCCATTCCTAGTACAGATGGTATGGCGACACTTTTCTCTTGAGCTCAAACGCCTCGGTTCCACTCACACTCCAGTGGTTTTTCAACTTTTACTTTCAAAGACTTCTAGGCCAGTTGTCGGAGTCTCTGCCGTCCAAACACTCCACTTGTGTCTCCAGGACCTACTCCCAACCTCAGCCTATCCGGACATTCTCAATGCTCATCTCCAGGCAAGTTGTCGGAGTCTTCACTGTCCAAACACCTCACTTGTGTCTCCAGGACTTACTCCCAACCTCAGCCTGTCGAGATATCCTAAGCATTCCAAAAACATGTCATCTCTGGCAATCACTTGACAAGTCACCTTCAACCAATGACCTCACAGTCAACATGCCCAAAAGTGAAACAAAAACACACCTCATCTCAATTAAGAATACTCAAGCTCTTCGATGCCCTTGACTTTACATCCGCAATGTACCAACCTAGTGATCACTTCAGAACCTCAGTACAAGCTCAACACAGATCTCGCGAAAATCCAGGAGCTCAATACAAACGATCTCAGCTTCACCTTAGATGGCGTCCTTAGCACACTGCAACAAGGGTCAGCGGAGAATGGTGTGGGTAGCTCCGTAGAGCTCCGCTACCATGTAGAAAAAGCGCCTCGCACAGATCCACGGTCAGATCCAACGCTTCTTCCAAAATTCCTACAGAACTACGCGGGCGGACGCGTACGTCAACCACGCACACCAAACACAAGCGCAGCGCTTAGGTCCCTAAACTAATTAAACTAAAGCAATACCGTGTCAAAAGGAATGTTTCTCCCTCGACTCCCACATGCTGACGTCAAGCTCCTTCTTTTCGCTCCAGACGCAACACGATCAGTCAAAGGGAAAACACAACAAACAAACACAAAACAAAGAACAAAAAGCAAGGGAAGAGGTTCGTGTTCCCCTTTGTCGGTCTGTCTTATGTCAAGTTATGTGACACAGCAGCTCGTTCTCATTAAACGAACTTCTGACACCAGTCCTTCGAGCCGATGTCTCAACTGGTAAACTCGATTTCAGGTTTCCAGTTAACAAACCTCAAGTTCTTCAAATAAAGGTTTGTTGAAACTATTCCAGCTGCTAGGAGTCTACAAAACTCAATTTCACTAGAGGAATTCAAAATCATCGAAACACTTCCAAAAGTTCTTAAACCAAACTGGTTCTCATCCAAACGTGAATAACCAGCTCATTAGTCAAACTTGTGACTAACTTCTCAAGAACGAAGTGATTCACACAAGGTGTCTGTACAACTTTCTTCTGGATACAAAACATAGTCAGAACACAAAGTTCTTTCTCCAAATCAGTCTTCCACATAAAAAAAGCATCTCACAGTTTCCAACGTCAATGTAGAATAGAATGTTCTGTTCGACATTGTCAATGTAGGTCAGCCAAATACAGTTGTATCGCTGAAGTCTTTCGACCACTGTAATAGCCAATCCACAATGTAGATCAAAGTCGTGTCAAAACAATGTCGTCCTCATAGAGATTTTTTTTTCCCGTCCAACGCCATGTGGCTTCCGCCAGGTCGTTCAACAACTATCCAAGCCTGTTGCAAATGAGATTAATTATTTAATTCGCGCAGGGGCCGATGCTGTAGTGGCCGCAAAAGTAAACTGGAAGAGGACCGATACATAGTCCAAAGTCTTTGTCACGTTCCAGAGAACAGAAACGGAGAACAAAAACCGAAAAACAAAGAACCAAACCAAACCAAAAACACAAAAACAGACCCAAAAAACAAACAAAAAACCACACAAAAGAAAAACAGCCACAAGGCCACAAAATCGTGACGTGACAGGTTCCAGTTTATGGGTGAAACAGATCTGTTGAGGCGAGAGGTGATAGCTTGTTATCATCTCAGCGCATGCAGATGACAACTTGTGTGTCATGTTTGGCAGGCCCATAAAATTAACCAACAACAAGACCAAAGACGAAATCACCATGGGCCACTTGAAGGGTGCGGGAAGCAACAAAGCTCAATGCGGAAACCAGGGATCCCCCCAGCCAGGATCCCCGAGATCACACCAAGCAGCCTTCACGGCATGACATTCAACACCCTGACGCTTTGAAGCAAACACCGACAACGCCGGGTCACAACAAAGTGGTGAGAAACTACCGCAGTGAAACAGGAGAGTGAAACGTGATCTAAGGTGAAAAAGACGGCGCGGGAACAGCACTCAGGTACCTCAGAGTCCGCTCAGTACTGCTTTTCCAATCATCATATTGCAACGAAATTGTGAATAGCACTACTATGCTAGTGCTCTTGCAATGCATCTTCGTGATGTGGGAAATTGTACTGTCAAGGTCCCTTTATCGCAGCCATGTTTTGACCACTTTTTTGGGCCCTGTTTTAGGGGCCATGATGAAGCAGGTTTGTTGGCATTCTCCATGTCACTGTTTTCTGATGTTGGCCCTCTTGAGACCATCGCGGAGAACAAGAAAGAACAGAAGTCGGCAGCAAAGCGCCGCCAGCGGTTGCTAAAAGCAGCCCAACAGCCGCCAAGCTAGGATGTGCGTTTTCCCACAGCGCGGAGCGTATAGTTGATGAACTTGGCCTACTATACCCTGAAAACCGTGGAAATTTGCGGAAAAACATGGCCAGCGTATAGCGTATAGTTGGTTCAATTCGATAAAAAAACATACTAAAAAAAATCTTTCTTAGAATGTGAGCTGACCGGCCAAAATGGATCTCACGCCACAGCGCGGAGCGTTTAGTAGGGTACTAAACCGTCTGGCCCGCAACACCAAAATTGTGTTCTCGCCACAGCGCGGTGGGTTTAGTTGGGCTCTTTGTTTGCACGATTATTTTAGAGATTCAATTTTTTGCGTGACGGGCGCAGCACTTGAGAACCCCGTACGGCCATCTTAAAGGTTGAAGCGCGGCTGGATACTTTTATTTGACGCCTCCACATGGAGCAGTGGAAAGGCGGAAGCCGATGGTGCCAAGCACACACTGCCCTGTGGGTAGATCTCCTTCATTGGGGCCCAGATGAAAGATTTCCCTCATTTGCAGAGGAACCCAACCAAGCTATCTTTCGTTGCTTGCCCCGTCCATGGAACAAAGCTGAAAAACTTGCAGTAGTGAACTCTTCCTCATCAATGTGGTTGGAAATCAACAGCGCTCTTGCAGTAGAAGGACAGCGCCCATCACAGTGGCAAGCCCAACCTGAAGCCTCCACCAAGACGAAAGATAAACGCGATCTTTGACTCTCAGCTATGATTGCTGTAGCTCCCCTTTTTTCTTCACTGGAAGATTGGACTATCTACACACACCGAAAGCCGGTGTGACGCTCGGAGATTTACAGGATGCTTCAAAAGCGGCTTGTGGTGTTCAGATTTACAGTTCCTGTGGAGAATCCCGACATCGGCATTCCCAAGAGTGCCTCCTGCAAAGGGGAATCGTCGATGTTTGCGCTTCCAGACTCCAGACTTGCAGTTGCAAATCCAAGATGAGGATTTGACGCATGTTTAAATCCCCGCGCCCCATCTTCAATGTTGGACGGAAGCTTAAATGTTGCAGTTTCACCTTTTGAACTGATAGCCATTAAAAAGAAATTTTGCCTCAGGTCACATCCTCAAATTGGAATTCACTTCTTAGTTGCAATAGCATCAACACACCCTCAACATTGACAATGGGGTCGCAGGGGTTCAGTTTGCGGTTGGCCCTTGTGGGGGCCATGCAAGGAAAGATGGCCGTACTGGGTTCTCAAGCGCTGCGCCTGCAGCGCTTCAACCTTTACGATGGCCGCACGGAGTTCTCAAGCGCTGCACCTGCCGCGCTTCAACTTTTAAGATGGCCGTACAGGGTTCTCAAGCGCTGCGCCTGCCGCGCTTCAACCTTTAAGATGGCCGTACGGGTTCTCAAGTGCTGCGCCCGTCACGCAAACAAATGGAATTTGTAGAATAATCGTACAAACAAAGAGCCCAACTAAACCCACCGCGCTGTGGCGAGAACACAATTTTGGTGTTGCGGGCCAGACGGTTTAGTACCCTACTAAACGCTCCGCGCTGTGGCGTGAGATCCATTTTGGCCGGTCAGCTCACATTCTAAGAAAGATTTTTTTTAGTATAGTTTTTTTATCGAATTGAACCAACTATACGCTATACGCTGGCCATGTTTTTCCGCAAATTTCCACGGTTTTCAGGGTATAGTAGGCCAAGTTCATCAACTATACGCTCCGCGCTGTGGGAAAACGCGCATCGTAGCTTGGCGGCTTTAGGGGTGCTTTTAGCAACCGCTGGCGGCGCTTTGCTGCCGACTTCTGTTCTGTCTTGTTCTCCGCGATGGCCTCAAGAGGGCCAACATCAGAAAACAGTGACAAATTGCATCTGCAAGCCAAAGCAACACAGTTGAGATGCCTGTCGCAACGCTTTGTGCTGCTGCTTCAAGTGGTTCAGCTCGCGTGCCAGAACCTGCAATAGATTCCTCCACACATGTTGTTTCCTTTGTGACCCTAGAAACTAGGGCCATAAAGGACTTTGAACCTGCTGCCGCCAAAACCTTCCCCCATGGTACTAAGTACCGCCCTACTCCCGACAGAGAAGCTTTCAATCACAAGACTTTGAGACTTCAGATCCAACCCGCAAGGTACCCCCAAATGCGACCCCCAACACCATGTCCAGCCACTAACTAACCCACCAGGACACGCCCAAGAGCCACATGAGCGATATCGCTGCAAGACAACAACAAAACCTACTGCAGCAACCCACCAACCGCCTGCAACGGAAACTGCACTAGAAGGCGCACAGGAACCAAGTAAAACTCTTGGATTGGGAGCCAGCGCAAGATGTATATCTTCTATGGGCATTTTTTTTCACTTTTCTGACGAAGCAGTGAAAGGTGCAAGGAGGAGGCGCGGCAAACCACGGCTTGACCAACACATGCGCAGCAACCTTGAGGCTGCCATGCGTGCCTCGGGCAGGCCTCGGGCCTCGGTAAGCCTTGGAGCGCCTCGAATGCCAACAAACCTGCTTCATCATGGCTCCCAAAACAGGATCCAAAAAACTAGTAGAAACATGGCGGCCAGAAAGGGACCTCGACTGTACTGACAGCCAGCGTGCTTTTCTTGAATCTTTTTTCAGGCGGGTTGACGCTTGCTCATGTTGCCGGAAGCGTTAGCGCAGACCTCAATGTTTGAGAGAGAATCGCAATCCATATGTCTCACAGCTTGCCATTCAGTCTCACAGCTTGAATTCGTCGTCTTACCCCTAGTTTTTGCAATTTGCAGAGCTACAGTAGGCGTAGTGCCTCGGTTGTTGATTCTGTTTTGGTTATTTTTTGGTCTCTGCCTGCCGTATCCCTCCCTCCCCCTCGGATGGTCCTCGTTGGCGCCTTGGTCCAGGTTTTACTGGTCCCTCCCTCTGGGTATCGTTGCTTCCGGCGACGGCCTGGTTGCCGTGCCTCTGCGCGTGGAGTGTTTGTTGCGCACTGTTTCCCCTCCTCATTATGACTCCTGGCAGCAAAGGCCTTGGCCCTGTGTGGGGATCTTTCCCTCTACACCATGTTTCCTGTGTTGTTGGGGTGCTGTGTGCTCCCTCACTGAGGTATTCATCATTGTATGATCCTTGTCCCCTTCTTGGACTCCGCTAAGGCACGTTCGTATCCCTTCTAGTGCGTGTGTGTCCTCTCTCTCTCTGTTCTCTGCTGCCTCCTAGCTCCTCTCCTCGTTTTCTCTGTTGGCTTGTTGTATTGCATGGGTTGTACTTTGGCCGCTCCCCCCTCTTTGCTTCCCCCTTGATGGCAGGTGTCGTGTTGTTTGGGCGTGTGTTGTTTTTGCTTCCTCTGTTGCCTGGATACCGAGGTTACAGCTCTGCACAGTCACCCATCTTTTCACCATGGCTACATTGATCTCATCCGGTAGTGACTAAGGATTTATCCGAGGTGGGATAGCCTTTGCTCACCGTCCCCCCCCTTTTTTTAGTTGATCCCCTTTTGAATTCGTTTGTTTGTTTGAGTTTAATTGTCAAGTGGCTTCCTCTTTGGCTGTATTGGGAAGGGCTCTTCTCTCTCTGTTTGTTTCCTGTGTGTTTTCTTGAGGGGTAGATTCCCGGTAGAGCCATGGACTAGGCTGCACTGCAGTGAGCTCTACTGGCGCTGTCCAGTTGTGCTTCCTGCAGTTCAGTCTGGAGCGCCCGAGTGCAGCAAAGCCTGCCCACATGGTTCGTTGTGCGGATTTTCTGTATTGCTCTGGCATATGGCCCACTCGGTGGGAGAGTGGCTTTGTCTGGAATATACAGATGCCTTCCTGTGCATCCGGTCCTCTCCACAGAACTTGCTGGGACGATGACGCATAGTGACTCCTGTCTGAGTATCTGGTGCTGGCGCACCGAACCACCTCATCTTTGATCGTTTTGGTGAACAAGTCTTACAGCAATGCGAATGCGACTTTTGTATACCTAGCTGAAGTATTCTACTGGAAGTGCTCACGAGCCCATGTTATGGTCGAAACATCATTTGTCTGTCATGGCCGTACTGAGCCGGTCAGGCCTTTAGCCACCTTTTCACCCACGGCCTTAGGGTCTTGGGCACAAGTCACGTGACGGTTTCTGCAAGTGCTCACACCATGTTGCAGGCTGTCAGTGCTCTCCTCCCCGTTATGGGGGGGAAATAGATTACAGTCCCTTGCGGTGGTGTATACTGACAGGAACAGACTGCCTGGCGTACGCTGAACAATACAGGGTGAACAGCAGCGATGCGGAAATTGCTTTATTGACAAATCGTCCATACAGGCGGCCTCTGACGAACCACACATCAGTCTGCCTACAATATTGGACTCTCTTTGCTGTTCTCAGGTAAGACGGTCTGGGCAATCAGGTACTACACTTCATGCACCGCCGCAATTAATTAGTTTGCATGTTTTTGAGGATGATACAGTGGCTAAGGTCGCTGTATCCAAGGCAAATCTGTGAGTTTTTTGTTTTGGTTCTTGTTGGGCCCTGCCCCTTTCTTTGTTGCTTCGCTGTCTTGCTTTGTGGCGAAACGCAAATCTGGCTGGGGGATTTGCGGGTCGTTTTTGGTTGTGGATCTTGTTTTTTGGTTTGTTTCTCGTGATGATTTGCCTGAGATTTTGGACCACACGAGTCCTGTACACTACTGCTTTTCACTGCTTACGCAATTGTAAGGACCGTGCCTAGTGCGAATCGGCCAAACCAGAGGAAAAAAAAAGAAGCTTGCCATTCAGCAACTACTGCGTCAGCAGTCTGGCTGCTGGCTTTAGATTTCATCTTTACTGAATGTATCCCCTTGCCGGAATTTTAACATTGGATGTTGTGCAAACGAGAAGCCTCTTGGATTGATCGCACACCGGCGCGTTCGATTTTTCACGTTTATGTTTGTATCAACAGTGGCAGTGGGGGGAGGGGAACTCATTGAATGCCAGCAAATGCGACATGATTTTAAAGAGAGTTTATTAACATCTATAAGCCGGATTCAAGCTTCGGAAAATATTATGATTCTGGAGACTGATGACTGTACCTCCTGAACAAATTGTTTTGGAGTCGGACTCTATTTTTTGTTTTTTTGGGTGAGGTTTAGCAATAGGGGCAATGGATTAACCGGCTTTGAAGATTTGAAGGACTTCGGCATTAGACTCATGTCAGATAAATTATGGAAATTCGATGTTCATGACAGGCTGCAAAAGATAAATTCTGAAAGCCAAAAAACAGATCAACTTCAGGTCAGACTTATGAACCTATGAAAATCCTACCTGGTATAGCGTTGAGAGATCAGTCACGTTGCACAGTTTTGATTTCACCAAGTATCGTCTGTGGACGAGCCTATTTTGACTTGGAACGATTGTGAATGGACAGATCGTAGTTTGTAGTTTTGATTTTACCGAATATCATCTATGGAAGATATACTTTTGGACGTTTTTGGATGATCGATGCTTCATAGAGCATCTTGTGACACTCAACGAGCACAACCGACACTGCGGTTGCAGTCGTCTCGTTTTGTAGTTGAGAGTTGTGATGTTTTTGTAGGAAACCGAACATTATTTGAACAGATTGGAAACATTTCAACAGTTTTAGAACCGAATGAAAGCTTTTGATCCTCAGTGGATCGCTTTTCGGAATTTCGTCAAGACTGGAATCCAGTTTGCAGTTTAGACAAAACCCCCTCCTTGGTTTTTGTCACCTTTAAACAGTATTTGAACTGAACACCCAACGACATTCGTTGGCTCAAGCCCGAGCGAGAGAAACAGAGTGTGTGTTGAAGCGTTGCTTGTTGTCTGGAGTGATTTGAGCGAGAGAGCACGGAAAGTCTGACTCACGTTTGTTTATTTGTGGAAAAGCCTTTGGGTAACTTTGATCGCGATAGGTTTTGTTTTGGTTTTCAAGGCACAACTTAGCGGTGCAAAGTTTTACGTGGTAGCGGAGCTTCGTGCTCCTACCACAGATCTGTGTGATCTTGGTTTGTCTGTGGATCCAGGAACCGTGTTTGTGAGTTTATACTTTGCTCAGGTCTTGCGTAAATCTTGTTTGTGTTTCAGGTATGGCCGACGCATCTGCAAGCGGCGGTGCGGGTCAGGTACCGACACAGCGTGGAGAGAGGGAAAGAAGTCCCACTCGTACGCCTACGACTCAGGAACAGCAACAGCCTGCACAAGGACCTCAACGTTTCAGGATGAACTCGCCGGAGGGCGGACAAGGTTTGCCTGGAGGGGCAACTGCACCTTATGCCTCTATACCACCCCCACCGCCGAAAGCTGCCAGTGGTTGTGGAAGTATGCCAGGAAGTCCAACTGGACAGCAAGAAGTTTTCTCCACTGCGCAGATGACTCAGATAGCCCAGATAGTGTCTTTGAGTTTGAACCAGGCTATGGGTGAGTTTAAAATGAGGTTGAATGGTTTGCAACAACAGGTAGTTCATCAACAGAATGTGTTTGCTCAGGCACAGGTGCAGCAAGCTGCATCACAACCAGCTCAGGTACCAGTTGCGAAGACATCACCTTCTATCTCAAGTGGTTTGTCATCATTTGGAGATCGTCCACCCACCAGTCCACAACCCAATTTTCCAAGGAACACTGTGGAACAGCCACCAGGTTTGCAGCAGTCGCCTCAGAGACTGATTAGTGAAGTTCGTCAGGGGCAGGGTACTGCACAGAACGCTCAGGGTGAAGCGTCGTCACAGGATGACAGGGATGTCTTTACTAAGAGTGAGAAGTGGCTTCCTCCATTGCCCAAGTGTGAGCATGGAACTTGGAAGACACGTGAACAGGAGATTTGGGTTTTGCCGGCTATGTTCAGTCTTTGAGAAGCCGGGTAGCCTTGGCAAGTGATACGTTTGGGTGGTAGCTTGAAAGTGCGCTGAGTTGGCCGCACGAACTGCACATGACGAATCTGAAACCTGCACAGCAACTTCGTAGTGCCAGATTGCTGGCCATCCTAACTCAGGCGTTTGCAGAGTATCCACGAGCTCATATGATCCTACAGGCCTATTCAGAAGGAATTGATATGGATGGTTCTTTTCAGGCAGTGCGAGGAACGTCTGGTTTTGAGGCGTTGCGTTTGCTTGCAAAGGAGTTCAGTTTGAGATCAAGAGCGGAAGCTGCATTTTTCAGGTCTGAGTTTATGTCCAAGACGTTTAAGGCACAGAGTGGCCCTACACAGATCAGTGATCTAGTCCGACAGATGGACGTTGGTTTGTCCAAGTATCGGAAGTTGATCGATACCTTGCCTCAGCATTGTGACAAGACTGGCTTGGATTTGCAACAGGTCGACTTGACGTTGATGTTGCTGAGATCCTTGCCCAGTGACGTGAAGAACTACGTCGTTTTGCATGCGTCAGGTGAGGGCTATACTGACTACAGATCAGCAGCCCTGAAGTTCGAACAACAGCAGAGGTTGTTCCAAGAACTGGGTGGAGGATCAGGCCGCAATATGCATGCCTTGGAAGCCGAAGGTGACTGGAGCACCTACTATGGCTACGAAGATGAGCAGGACTACTACGCCGAAGGTGCCGAAGAGGAGTGGGAATGGGATCCAGAGAGTGAGCTGTGACTCAACACTGCCGCAATCAACAAAAATTCAGGAGTGAAATGTCGAAAGTGTGGCAAGACTGGACACATGCAGAAGGATTGCAGCACGAATATGGGTCGTGTGAAGTGCTTCAAGTGCGGACAGAGCGGGCATATTGGCGCGAATTGCCAAGCCAGCAGTCCGAAGTCTGCAAGTTCTTCTCCGTCTTCGAGCACTGGGAAAGGTTCAGGTGCAGCCAAGGCCAAGCCTGCAGCGAAAGCTGGACGAGGAAAAGGTGGTCGCAAGGGAAAGATGCATGAAGTTTCAGCCGAAGGACCTCAAGAAGAAGAGCAAGAATCTGGAGAAGCGATTATGATGCCGCTCATTTCATCACAGGTTTCAAGTTCAGAGGGAACTTGGTGGTTGTTAGATTCTGGAGCTGCCACGACGGTGCTGTCGCAGAACTATGAGGGCATGTATCGTTTCCAGGCTCAGGAGGATTCGGCAGGAGCATTGGAAACCTACTATGCAGCGAATGGGACTCCAGTTCACATGAGGGCCAATGTTTTGGTAAGTTTGGCATTTCAGGTTGTGACTGGGGCATCTGGAAAGAAGAAGACTCAATCATTCAAATTGGCCTGTTGTATTGGGGATGTATCACACAACATTATTTCGACAACTCATTTGGTCAAGAAGGGTTGGAGTGTGATTCAGTCACCTGGAGAGACGTACCTCTACCACGAGGACAGTGGAACGCTTATTAGTGACGTGCTGTTGTGGGGAGCGACTCCGTGGCTACGAGCATGCAGGGCAGCACAACCGAGCTTGAAGGATGGCAGTCAGCCGATGGAGTTGGTTGAGTCATCAGTGGTCGAGCCAGAGGGTTTGAAAGTTAGCATGGTTGGAGCTGTTGAGCTGTCAAGTCAGGAGAAGTTGCGTCAACATGTTCTTCGAGGCCATTACCCGTTTGATCCACACTGTTTGGAATGCCAACAGGGACGAGGAGTTTCTCCAGCACCAAGGCGAAGTTTGCGTGAGAGAATCCTTGAAGTTCAGGTGGATTTCTTCTTTTTGGGTTTGGTTGAGAGCAAGTTCAAGATGATTTTGCTGCGTCAGGTGTTTTCAGGTTTGCTTGGTGTCACTGCGGTGAGCGAGAATGTTCAGGTGACAGGGCAACATATGCGTCAGATCTTAGCTGAGTTTGGATTGCTTGAGACTTTGGAAGGACCGCCAGTTGATTTCAGGACAGATGCTCAGGACGAAGTCGGAACTGTTCTGCGGAGATCTGGTTTGCCAAGGGAGTCCACTGTGAACAAAGCTGGACCTCAGAACCATGATACGGTTGGATCAGTAGAGCGTGGTGTGAGAGAAGTCAAGGAAGCTCTTGCTGTTTTGCGCTTGGAACTGGCCAAGGCCGGATTGGATTTGGTCGACAGCTTGGTTGCCTGGGAGGCCGCTTCCAGGTATGTGACTGCTATGCACAACCTCCATGGCAAGATCCAGAACACAGGAAAGACTGGAAAGGAATTGCTCAGGAACACATCTGAAGGAACTCGAATTTCCGCCATGTTTTGCTCTAGGGTTCTTGCAGAGACCCCAGAAAGTGTTGACAGTATTGGACGGTTTGTCACTGCTGCGTATTTGTATCCTGTCAGGAACTCGTTTGCTCATTTTGTTTGTGCAAAAATTGCTGATGAACTGAAGTTTTTCCAAGCCAAGAGTTTGAAACTTGTTTTTCCGATTGAGTATCCACAAGATCTCATTGAACGTTTCGTTTGTCACTCGGGTTCAGGTGATCGTCCATCGCTTGTTGACCAGGCACCCATTGAGATTTTGCCCGAGGAGTTTGCACGACTTCCAGATCAGGTGCAGCCTCCACGACATTGGGTTGATGCTCATGGACGAACTGAAGGATGCAGTTCATGTGCCACTCGACAAGGTCGACATTCCAAGAAGTGCTGTGAGCGCTATTGGAATTGGATCCGTAACCAGAAGAAGGGAGAAGTGCCAGCTTTGCCCGACAAGCCTGAGGAGCAACCACCAATAGTTGAGCCCAATGACCCGGCTGTGGCCGTGCCTTCGCGACCATTGCTGCGCATCCCAGGTTTGCCTGCTGGGATGACCCCGGCGTGCCGTTGTCCAAGTTGTGAATCAGGTATGAATGCTCCAGGTACCCGGCACTCTGCCGAATGTCGCAAGCGACAAGCTGAGTTTGTGTCAGGTGAAACTGCCAAGCCATCGCTTGGTGATCTGGAGGATCTTCCGGTACAGGAAGGTGGGGTGAGAGATGGTTCTTACTCTCCATCTTTGGCTCCGGACCCAGTCGAGCCTGTGGACGTTGAAATGGCCACCGAGGACGTTGGCGACATGCCCATGGTTGATGTTTGCATGGCGCAGCCATATCATGTGGGTATGTTGACATCACCAGAACTTGTTCAACGAGATCGGTTTTCAGTGGAGTCAATTCAGTACGATGGCTACTGCAATGAGTTTGTCGTCATGGATTTTTGTGGTCAGAAGATCAAGCTTTGGAAGCCCAGTGGAGCCGTGTCTGATGTCACGCTCAGGGACTTGCCAGCTGAAGGAACCTTTTTGGCCATGCAGAAGGAGATTCGTGGACTCACTGCTGTTGGTGCAGGTCAGGTTCTTGCCGAGAATGTGGCGAGAGAGAGTGGCCAGCGCATCATTGGCACAAGGTGGGTTACCAACGAGAAAGAAGAAGCTCAGGAAGGTGTGCGCGCCAGAATCGTTGCCAAGGACTTTGCAAGTGGTCAGTCTGCCAGAAGTATGGGCATCTCTAGCCCAACGCGCAGTATTGAAGCACTCAGGATGGTTCTTGGAGTTGCTTGTGGGGCGTGGAGTGTTGGGAATCAAGCCATGTTTTTGGCAGGTTTGGACGTTTCTCAGGCGTTTATGAACTCACCAGTGGAGCGACCAGAAATTCTCCGGATGCCACTATCCATGTCAACTATGAAGGGAGAACCAATTTTTCTATGGGCTGAGAAAGGCATCAACGGTTTGAGAATTGCCTCTCAGGCATGGATCGTTTTCTTTTCATCGATTGTCAAGAGCATTGGAGTAGTTTCAGGTACTGTGGAGCCTTGTTTGTATGTTGGTCGAATGGTTGGCAAAGATCAGGCACCCATCGTCATCATGGCGTACGTCGATGATTTGCTTGTTGCCACCACTTCGGAATCAGCTCTCAAGACACTCATGACTGCACTATCAGCTCATGTCAAGGTTCGAGAGACTGGCCGCGTTGGTTTGAAAGGGGGACACTTGCGTTTCCTTGGTCGAAGTATCTTTCGAAGGCCAGGCTCATCTGCTTTGTACATGCAGGTGGATCCAACGTACTTGGATGAAGCTTTTGCTGAGTTTGATTTGAAGAAGGGAAGCACACCATTTCCGGATTTGCGTCCCATTCTGGAACAGGAAGGAAGCCAACCATTGTCAGCAGAAGGACATGCACGTTTTCGCAGAGTTCTAGGTCGTTTGTCACGGTATTGCCAAACTCGTCAAGACTTGTTGATTTTGGTCAGCATGCTTGGAACTGGTCAGGCACAACCGTTTGAGACCCATGAAAAATGTTTGCGTGCTGTACTCAGGTATCTTATGACTGACATGGATGTTGCATTGCGTTTTCCATCAGAAGAGCTTGCTTTGCCCGATGTGAAAGGTTTGGAAGTGTACACAGATGCTGGGTTTGCACCCATGAAAAGTACTGGACGTCGTTCTGTCTCAGGTACTTGCTTCATCTTTCAATAGTGTTTGATGAAGTGTTTCAGCAGGCACCAGTCAGCTGTGACGCTCTCCTCCTGTGAGGCTGAGCTTGTTGCATTACAGTCAGGTGTTCAGGAAGGAATCGGCTTGCTCAGGACTTTGGGTTTTGTGCTTGGTCGTTTGTATCCATGGGTTGACATTATCCCTCAGGACGCTCAGGTGACTTGGTATGACGAAGCAGAGTCCGATGACGAAGACTCTATGAAAGTTTCATACTTGTTTCCACTGGTCGTCAAGACCGACAGTTTGTCAGGGAAAATGCTTCTCGAAGCATCTGATTTGCAACGAAAGAGCCGACACATTGAGATTAAAGTTTATTGGCTCCGAGAGTTGATGGATCGCAAAGTTTTGCTTTTGTCACATGTTCCAGGAACTTTGAACCCAGCAGATTGTTTTACCAAGTGCTTGCCAACTCAGAAGTTTTTATTTTACAGGAACATGCTTGGATTTGTGAAAGTTGATTTCAGTTTGATTTCGAACATCCTTGGTTTTGCTTGAAAGTTTGTGACAACAGTTATTCAAAACCAATTTCATGTTTGTCAAACAGGAACTGCGTTTTGTGCGGAGAACGTTTGATTTCGTTTGTTTTGGAAGAAGAACTGCAAGTTTCAGGAGATCAGAGATCATTTCGTCATGTGAAAGCTGTGTTTGCTCAAGAAACCTTGACAAACCCGGACAGTTTGCATCTTGCTATCGCGCCGATGGCAGGTGAAGAAGAGGACAGCAAGTCTATGGTGTCTGGATTGACTCGTGTCGATTGGACGACAGGGAATCGCCGGACGGATCCAGAGACTGGTGAAGTGATGAGAAGGGATGAAAGGGTCATGGAAGTCACTGAAGCTGCACCAGAAGGAGCAGCTGCCTCAGGTACTCAGGAACAGAGAGAACCAGTGTCAGGCACTCCTGATACAAAGGAAGCAGCTGCGGGTGCGCCAGTTGCAGAAGAATCGAAGCCTTCAGGTGGACCGTCTTCTGGATCGAAGCGACCTCAGGTGAAGAAAATGCCCAAGAGGCCTGCAGCCAAGCTCTTGCCGAGGCGTTTGAAGGTCACCAAGGTGAGGTTGGAGCCTGGGACAACTGCCGAGGTGCCCGGGAAGAACCGCTTCAAGAACAGGGAGACGAAGAGACGCCAGAAGGCGAAGTGGGAAGAGATTAAGAAGACTGCCAGAGAAGAGCGTGCTCAGCCTGCACCAGCCTTTGCGAATGTCATACACCTCTTTCGATGCGTATTCATTGTTTGGTCGCTGGCGGACTCTCAACCAATCACTAATCACTTGCTGCAAGCTACGAGCAAATGTTGCCCCAACAAAACAAAAAAAACAAACTTGCTTTTAGCAAAGTCTTCAAGTCTATTTGACTTCACGTGATACTATATCAAATCATACCCACATGCGTGAGCAAAGCGACAGCCATTTAAGTATGACACTTGGATCTAGAGATTTGCTTGTTTTCAGCATGCCATCAATCCCTTTGAGCGCTCCTCCGAACACCTCAAAACTCTTTACAACCTCCTCCAAGACAGTATAAGCTGAACTTGCTTGATGATGCTGTAAACTCATCCTGTGCCATTCAGCTTGCATTGCCAGCTTGGAATAATGTTCTCCGAAATTCTCAAGTGATTTCAGAGATTTGTGAAAGTGTCTTTTGCTGCATAGCATGTGACACGTTTTGTGCGATTTGAGCAAGTCGTATGCAGTTTAGGGCTTGATTTCCAACTTTCCTGATAGCACGTTCAGATTTCGAACGCGGAACAGTGATTTCAATCTTTGACAGAGCGTTGAGATTTCGAACGCGGAATTCACACAGTGATTTCAATTTTGCAGAAACATTTAGACGTGTGAAAGAGGAATTTATAATCAGCTGCGGTACAGCTTATGAGTTTGAAGCCTCTCAGAAATCATCGTTTTGCGACGTTTCCACGGTTGAGACTTTTTGAACATCCTGATGATCTCCTATTGTCTTGCGTTTCCTGTGTCCAAGCAATCTGTGAGATCGAAGTTTTTGAACCGCTTTTGATCACATTTCCAATTTGAGAGCCGTGCAAATTTGCAAGAGTTTTTTTTTTCCGAACTAGAGTAAGCAGACATGACGTCTGAACCGAATGTGAGTTTGGAAACAATTAGAGAATTTGACCGCAACCAAGCTTTCAGCTCTCCCTGTTGCCACAGCATTGTGAACATGCTCAGCCGCATCGTGCTTCCTTTGATCAATGAGATCAGCATTCCGCCAACAACATGTTGGCTCAAGATTAGGAGGCGTAAATTCTGCTAGCACAGTGAGACAAAAAGGGCGTGAGTTGTCAAGCAGAGTTGTCCACATTCTCAGTTGCAATTATCTACTCTTCTGGGGTGATAATTCTCGCATGGTAGCGGAGCCAGTGTGCTCCTAGGAACCCCCCTGAATTGGTTTTCTCCTAGGATTTTCCAGGGTTCAGGATTGACAACAGACAACTGATCTTGACAAGAGATCTTGGAACCTACACCTAGCAGAATCTGATTTTGCAGCCATGGAGCAGCCGGCCAGAGACAGGTCACCAAGAGGCCGTTCTCAAACGAGAAGAGGAGTTTCTTTGCCTGCAACAACCGGATATGCCCCTGGAAGTGCAAACGCCTCCGTCCCCTTTGTCTTCGAGGAGCAACTCAGTCGAGTCCGAATGAGCATGGACACTTTACAAGCAGAAGTTGGCAAGGCAGTTCGAGAACTTGCAGGTCACCAGAAAACTCTTGTTGACACCCTTGAGCGTCAGCAGCATGAGCTGAATGATTTACGAGCCCAAAGAGTTCCAATCCCTCCAAGTGCTTCTCAGTCAGTGGCGGCTGCCAATGAGGATCGCTTCGGTGCCATGGGAGAAACCAGTCCTTTTACTTCTGGACAAGACCCGCCCATCCAATTGCCAGTGAATGCTCAGCAAGGTGCAGGTGGACTTGCATCGGCGATGCCAAATACTGCAGTGAATGCGAGCTCAAGCACTGGACATGGGGTAAAAATTGTCTTACCCGATGGTACGGAGATCCCCTTGGGCGGCCAGTCAAATGCCGCGGGTCCTAAAGTTCCTGGATCCACACAGCTAGATGCGCTGCAGAGAAGCGACAAGTGGCTGCCTAGCATGCCCGTGGTCGAGTCGAATCAGTGGAAAAGCCGAATGGAGGAGATTTTGGGCATGGAACAGTGGCTCGATTCATTTTGCAATTGGCTATCTTTGATTTCAGAGCCATTTTGCACAGAAGGGAAGTTTTCTGCGACTTCTCCGCTGCCAATTGACAAGAAAGATTTGTCAACTGACCAGATTTCCCGAAGCTCCAGGCTCATGGCAATGCTTCGCCAGACCTTCCAGATGACTCCGCGAGCCAAAATCATTCTGCTTGCTTATGTAGAAGGCCCTGGAGATAAGAACGGGTATGAGGCTTTGCGAAGGATTGTCCAAGAATACATGATCAAGACTCGTGCTGAGTTGATGCATTTCCGCACATCTTTGCTTGGCCAAACTTTCAAAGCTCAAACAGTGACAGAGGTAATCAAGCAAATTGAGTTCGAGGAGAGCCGGTACAACAAGCTTGCTCGGATGTTGCCCTCGAATGTACTAGCTTCCGATTTGGCCCTGCTCCCTAGTGATTTGGTGATGGTCCTCATCAAATCCTTGCCTGTTGGTGTGAGGGAATATGTTGTCATGCATAGCCCAAGCCATGACTATGTGCAAATGAAAAATGCCGCTTTGTTGTACGAAGCCAACCAGAGAACTTGGACAGAGATTGCAGGCAGCAGTTCTGCCACCTACATGCATGGAATGTTTGACACGAATGACAAGCCGAAAGGAAAGGGCAAAAGCAAAGAGGGTAAGAAAGGAAAGGGGAAAGCAAAAGATTCAAATAAAGGTGCAGCTAAGGGCAATGGTGAAAAGTCAGAGAAGGAAAGGAATGCCACGTGTTTCCGATGTGGTCGCACAGGCCATTTCTCTTCAAATTGTCATGCCAAGAAAGACAAGGATGGCAAGCCGCTTGAAGGGAAGCCCGCTCCAAAGAAAGATGGAAAGGGATCTGGTGAAGAGAAAGGTTCCAGCACAGGTCCTCAGAACAAAGGAAAAGGCAAAGGATCCAAAGGTAAGAAAGTCAATGAAATGCTTGAGCAGCCTGAAGGCGAATCGTGGCCTACCAATGGTCCAGCTGAAAGTCAGGGTTCCAATGGAGATGGCAGCCGTGCGTCAGCTGCGAAGCAAGCAGCAGCCCCTTTGAATCCCATTTTGCCTACTCAGTCTTGGTTTGAAGACACGATCGTGCAGTTTGAGCGAGAGCAGATCACAGAAGAGCAGTTCGATTTGGTCCACGGATCATTTCTCATGGAGGAACAATTTTCTTCTGATTTTGATTTTTCATGTTTT
>CAMXCT020000446.1:0-49179 GCA_947184155.2 Cladocopium goreaui
CCGTCCGCAGCCGTCCGCGCTATTCTCCCCACCCATTTGCCGTCCGCAGCCGTCCGCGCAGCCAAGCTCGCTCATCACCAGCGGCTTCTTCTCCCCACCCATTTCCAGCCACGCCGTTGCACCCACGCGTCCGCAGCCGTCCGCGCAGCTCTCCGACCCATTTCCCGTCCGCAGCCGTCCGCGCAGCCAAGCTCGCTCATCACCAGCGGCTTCTTCTCCCCACCCATTTCCAGCCACTCCGTTGCACCCACGCCGTCCGCAGCCGTCCACACAGTTCTCCGCACCCATTTGCTGTCCGCAGCCGTCCGCGCAGCCAAGCTCGCTCATCACCAGCGGCTTCTTCTCCACACCCATTTCCAGCCACTCCGTTGCACCCACGCCGTCCGCAGCCATCCGCGCAGTTCTCTGCACCCATTTGCCGTCCGCAGCCGTTTCGCGCAGCAAGCCGCCTCATCCCCAGCCGGCCTTTCTCTACCCAACATTCTCAGAAACTCAGTTGCACCCACGCCGTCCGCCGACGTCCACGCAGTTCTCCGCACCCATTTGCCGTCCGCCAGCCCAGTCCCCCGCGAAGCCAAGCTAGCCTCATTCACCACAGACGCTCTTCTCCCAACCATTTCCAGAAACTAAGTTGCACCCACGCCGTTCCGCAGCCCATCCCTCCCCCCGACGCAGTTGCACCGCACCCATTGCCGTCCCCACCCCCTTGCACCCACGCGTTCAGAAAGCCATACGCGCGTTCTCCGGAAGCCATTGCCATCCGCAGCCGTCCGCGCAGCCAAGGTCGCTCATCACCAGCGGCTTCTTCTCCCCACCCATTTCCAGCCACTCCGTTGCACCCACGCCATCCGCAGCCGTCCACGCAGTTCTCCGCACCCATTTGCCGTCCGCAGCCGTCCGCGCAGCCAAGGTCGCTCATCACCAGCGGCTTCTTCTCCCACCCATTTCCAGCCACTCCGTTGCACCCACGCCGTCCGCAGCCATCCGCGCAGTTCTCCGCACCCATTTGCCGTCCGCAGCCGTCCGCGCAGCCAAGGTCGCTCATCACCAGCCGCTTCTTCTCTCCACCCATTTCCAGCCCCCCCCTTGCACCCACGCCGTCCGCAGCCGTCCGCGCAGTTCTCCGCACCCATTTGCCGTCCGCAGCCGTCCGCGCAGCCAAGGTCGCTCATCACCAGCGGCTTCTTCTCCCGACCCATTTCCAGCCACTCCGTTGCACCCACGCCGTCCGCAGCCATCCGCGCAATTCTCCGCACCCATTTGCCGTCCGTAGCCGTCCGCGCAGCCAAGGTCGCTCATCACCAGCCCTTCCTTTCCCATCCTTTCCCTTCCTTTCCCTTCCTTTCCCATCCTTTCCCTTCCTTTCCCTTCCTTTCCCTTCCTTTCCCTTCCTTTCCCTTCCTTTCCCTTCCTTTCCCTTCCTTTTTCCTTCCTTTTTCCTTCCTTTCCCTTCCTTTTTCCTTCGTTTCCCTTCCTTTCCCTTCCTTTCCCTTCCTGTCCCTTCCTCCCTTCCTTTCCCTTCCTTTCCCTTCCTTTCCTTTCCTTTCCTTTCCCTTCCTTTCCTTTCCTTTCCTTTCCTTTCCTTTCCTTTCCTTTCCCTTGCGCCCACGCCGTCCGCACACCACCGTTCGAGCCAGGTCGCTCCCCCACGCGGTTAAACAACTAAACGAGAACCCAAGCATCGAAGATGCTTTTGGGAAAAACATGTGTTGATACCATTGCTATGTTTAATGCTGATGTCCCCAAAAAGGGGACGGTACAACATGGTACAACCATATCTAATCTAAAGTTTATTAATTTTAAAAACTGGATTATATAACTGGACTATACAAAACTGGATTATCTAATCTAATGTTTCCATCAAGTACAACATTTATGGGTTTCAGGGATTGGATCCGAGGATAACCAAACATCCCACGGAAAAATCCCATGATGTCGTTTGATCGCAGAAGTGGCACCAACCAAACAACATTGAATAATAATAGACAATTCATTTTCATTTTCAATGAATTATAGTAATAGACAATAATGAAAACAAATAATAGAAAAAACATAAATAACATGATAAAGCGAAAACAAACAACATGTCGTGGATCATGCTGGGGATCATTTTTATCACGACTGGGAATATAATCCCAAATTTAGTTGAATATATAGCACAAACAATCATACTTTGAGAAAACATGGCGCCATTGTTTTTGTTGGCATCCACCCCACTTACATGCCTAGATGATTTCTTTGTACTGCAAAGCAGGCGGGTTTGCCATGAAAGTCCATGACATGTAACGAACCACCTCGAAAATGAGGTTGTTGGATTTTCCCTTAATGTTGTGGGTTACCCCGTTCAGTTATTGATGATTCAATCGTGGTCTCATCAATATAACTAATTATTGATTGAATGTCCCCACTACCGATGGTTTAATCACTAGTCATGGTTTACCCCGCGTGACTAATCGATACTGACGGTTTAATTAATGATATGTCGATGTTGTTCATTATTAGTGGTTTAGCCCCCTAGTTCATTAAACCCGATTAATCCGTTGTAATGATACAGAAGTGATGTTTGATATCATGTGATACCGTATTATATGATATCATATGATATCATGTGATATCATAGTTTCATGATTAGTTTCCTCAGTCGTTTTTGTTGGAATATCCAAACGATGCACGGTGCTGGTCTCAATATGAAAGGGAAATCCCAGTTACATAGATAAAACACAACTATTAATGGGGAATCCATGGCATTAAATGTTACCCCCTGGTAAACATTCACAGTTTGCTATTGAAAATGGCCCAGTCGAAATAGTTGATTTACCCATCCAAAGATGGTGGATCTTTCCCAAAAGTTTTTGTAAACCTTTACCAGAGGGTAAAATATCAATATACCTCAGTCATGTTAGCATATATACCAGCACCATGGATCCGTCATGGGTTATTAAATGCTTTCATGGTGTTGACCCCCTCCGTGGCATCCCACCGGGCATCCCATTGGGCATCCCGCGGCAGCCCAAGGCGCAGAATGCAGCTCATCAAGATCGACTTGATATCCGCCCCGCGCACGCGTGGCAAGGAGGGCATCGGGAGCGGTTCCAGGTGGTTCACCAAATGGCGACCCGAAGTGGTGGCCAAGGAGTCAAAAATCAGGTCATCGATGTCCAAAATAATTTCCTGGGATAAACATTGAACATGTTACACACTTAGAATTATTCAATCGTATTCTGTATATAGTGGAGTATTTTGACTTTCATTCTAGATATGATTTACTAATAATGGATTACTGGGGACGAAAAAATCAAGACTTGTCCGAAACATATATTGGGTATATTGAAAGATTTGGATTTTGAAATTAAATTTGGACTTTTTCATGACGTTACTGGGGGACACAAGCCAACATGATTTAGGATTCCACTGATATATCGTATGGTTTTCCAAGAATACCCGCAATTTTCAACTCAACAATGTAGTCATATCAAAACCCAATAAATAAAAAAACGACAATCCAACAATATGAGATGAATTCCAATACCCAAAGGGATCCGAACTTTTTTCGGGGACAGCGCTAAAGCAAAAGATTGTTTGAAAACGCCGAGCGTCCAGCGCCACTGCGTTCAAAATCAACTCTGTCACGTCAATGGTGTACACCTCATTTTTTGAACCGAACACATATCCTATAGAATTTCTAGTAGCAAGGCACCAAAGATTCAAGATGCGCATGAATCGAAAGGAAACATGTTTTGTCTGAACCCTGCCGTGTAAAACGCATTGCGTGTGAGAAACATGCTCGCACAAGTACATCCGGACAAAAATGCTCACATCAAACCTGATTAAAATACATTCTTTGACTGACCCCCACTGTGGCATATATTCTGACACATATTCTGGATTTTATATTACATATATTCTGTGACATTGTATCTGACACCTTATCTGGCAGTGTACCTCACAATGATTTTGACATTCTGTCTGGCGTTCTATCTCGCATATATTCTGACATTTTATTTGGCATTCTATCTGACATTCTATCTGGCATTCTACCTGACATATGTTCTGGCATTCTTTCTGGCACTCTGTCTGGCATTCTATCCTATCTGAAATTTATCGACATACTATCTGCCACTCTTTGCTAGCATTCTGTCACTATTTCGGCATTCTTTCTGGGCACTGTATTTGACATTATCTGCCACAGTCTATGTGGCATTCCATCTGACGCTCATCTATCTGACATTAAATCTGGCATTGTACCTGAAATTCCGTCTGACATATCATATTATATCTGGCATTATATCAGACATAATTTATGACGTTTTATCTGGCATCCTGTCCGGCATTTGATGGGGCCTTCTTTCTGGCATTTTGCCTGGCATCTGATCTGGCATCTGATCTAGCATAGAGTTCGGGCCCGGCGCGCCCCAGAAGTTTAGGGTTCGGGTCCGGTGCGCCCCAAAGAGTCTTCGGGTCCGGCGCTGGCACACGCGCTACAGAATGGCTGTGTAGGAGAAGCTGGCAAACAAGCTGGCGACATGCTAGCACGGGAGCTGGGGTAGGTTATCATCGTCTGGGAGTGTACCTGTACTGTGCCTGCGGATCCTTTGTTTAAATCAAGAGTCCCTCACATGGCAGGTGTGGAAAAAACAACATATATGTTGACCATAATTGGTCCTACACATAGACCCCGGTTCTGCCATGTCTATGGAATAATTTAGTCACGTTTTTGACACGTACTCTGAAATATAATCTGGCATATCTTCTGACTGACTGTGTGAATCATCTAACATATTTTCATAACGTTTGCAGAAATATTGCCTGATGTTTAGGCCGACAAGAATTCGGCATTAATTCTGACAAGTCTGATACTTCTTTTGGCCTATATACGGTCAATTTTGCTGGCATGTAGTCTTACACGCGTTCCGCTAGAAATCTGACGTATGAACATATTCCCATATTTTCTCCTGACGCGTAGACTGAAATTAAGCCTCATGTGTATTCTGACATGTGTGAACATGTGTTCTGACATGGTGACACGGAGATTCTGCGAGCTTGCTATCTGATGAGGTGCAGGATGGCTCAAATCTGGCATCTATTCTGACATTCTACCTGACATTCTTTCTGGCATGTGTTCTGAGATTCTTTCTGGCATGTATTGTGATATTCATTCTGATATTCTTTCTGGCACAGTCTGTTTTTCTTTCTGGCATGTATTTTGGTGTTCTTTCTGATGTGTCTTCCGACATCCTTTCTGGCATGTATGCTGACATTCTATTTCTGACATTTTTTCTGGCATCTATAGTGGCATACAGTTGCGATCTGGCATCTATTCCGGCACGTTGCGCCAGTTTTCTGATGTGCCCTTGCCTGTGAAACACACCGGCCGCAAAGAGTTGATGTACTGTTCCATGCGCAGCTTACACACCTTGAAGAACTTAGCCTCTAGTCAAGCCAGAATACTGCCTCCCACCAACACCGAATCGTACCAGCACTCAACCCAATCTCAAAGTCTCTATAATCAGGCTATATAAACAACCACATGAATAGATTGGCCCAACTGTAGACTTGTGATACCCTGTCTCTGAAGCATGAAGCGCAACCACCACCATACAATCGCACCTGAAATGCCAAGGTTCCAAGAAAAAGGTTCCGACGTATATGAGAAGGGCAGCGGCAACGAGCCGATAGATCAACAAACAATAGCTCGCCACCACCCATCGATTGGTGATCGAAACCAACCTTGGGATGTCGGGCCCATCCCATCTGACCAATCTGGCACCCCTTGCCTACGATCTAAAACCTCAAGACTTGCGATAACCCAAATCTAACCAGACCTTCGCAAGTCACCCCCTTTTTGGACCCCATTGTTGGAGGATTAACGAACGGAGAAATCCAGAATATTATTGAGCAGGCCATTTCAAGCCCACATTAGTTAATTCAGTTTCATTACCAGGGTAGTCTCATTTGCAGCAGGGTCATGATGCCACTTTCTACGTCGCACAGTTAATTATATACGAACATATAGTTTAATGTATTTGTATACATACATATCTCTCTGTCTGTGCGTGTCAACTAATAGATGCTATAAAGCAGCCCAGAAACCTCAAGTGCGTAATCTGCGTGAATGGGTTCTCCCGAGGCTCGATTTTGTTCTCCCCTCGAGGAATCGCCAGGAGGCCTCTGTGTAGCCCAAGTGCATGGCTCACCTCTTTCCCGACCATCATGTACCAGCCTGGTTGGTGGGCTTCTTCGTGGGGTTTGGATTCGCTCCCATAAAAGAAAGGCTGCAAGAAGCTCAGGCAAACAAAGGGGGTGTCAAATCTGAATAGGTTGGTTTTATGGCAGGGAAAGGTGGATTGACTGACAGGATTGGAAGTACAACCAATAATTGCCAGGGCGATACAGTAATTGATTTTCAGTGGCAATTTTGGGTAAATATTCATTTTAACCAATTCTGGGATTGGGAGTTGCGCCGCCGCCAGAAACATTCTGAAGGTCAGTCAGTGGGGTTCACAAACATCATGTTCCTGGAACATAAAAAGAAACAGTTGGGGATATGATATCTTCATCCATCCAATGATGGATTAATAAAACTACAAAAAAAATGCCTAAAACCACCACCAGCAGCAAATGAGCGCCACCATGCAAAGGACTGGTCCTGCAAAATAGGTTTCCAATCCTTGGATTTGCTTCAGGAGTCCTAACCAAAATCCCCCAAAATCCCCTTATTACCATGGATTTCCTTCAAGAAAATAATCCATACCATATTGTCCCACATTATCCCAATGAGAAAATCACCATGCAATCACCATCACAACAAGGGCGAGACTCCTTCCTTGGTTGGTTTGAGATACTTCCCGATGTCCTCGATGAGGCCCATCTGAACTCCAGAAAGGTGCAAGGACTTGTCGCCAGTACAAACCCTTTCCGCCAAAGACATCCGTGACACCGCATCATACTCGCCTGGTAGGAGCAGTTGTGCCCCACTTTGAGAGCCAAATGGCAGACATACTTCCAACAACTGTTGCGTTTATGGTCGATGATATATAGGTGTACTTAATCGTGGCTATGGTCGATATATGGGCGTAATTCAATGTAATTAATCTTGGGTTAAAACCAACTGAAACCCACCAAACAATAGTCAATTTGGGGGCCCAATACTAAGAGCTGTTGGGGATCATTAGAACCATTCTGGGTAAGTAGCATCCAACGCCATCAGGAACAGGAAATTCTTAGGCCACTCCAGAAATTCAAATGTTTTCCATACATTCCTGTGCTTCTCCGGGTTTTGTTGCGTTTTCTCGTGTTTGTTGCTGCTTCTCATGCCACGGCTGTGTCTCTTGATTACCCCCTATCATGCTCACCATGAGTTTGGTTCATCTTCGCTAACGCTGTGACGCTGTCTGTGTTTCCCCCAATCTGTCTCTCAGTGATGTGATATATCCATCAGAAGCTCGATGGATGGTCATTCGCGCGCGCACGCTAGCGGCATCTGGAGACCATGCTAACAAAGCCTTCGTCAAGCTGACATGAATCAGTCGGCGGGCAGTGGGTTCCTTTCGAAAAGCGTGTGCCAGAAAATGTTGATTGCAGGTCTTCTATTTCTTTACGGTGGCTTTGACAACACAAGCCTCTCGGGCTTTTTCCTCAAGAAGCCCCGGTCCAACAAGTGGACGCCGGCTAGTCCACAAGTATAAGGGTATAGTATAGGATGTTGTTTGTTTCTTGATTTTGAATCCCGGCGTCATCTCAAAATGAACTGCGAACATGAGCTGAACCTCCGCAATGCTGGTGGAAGCAACAAAAGGCAAGTGAAGTGCTGTAAACAAAGAAGCAAACTGTGGCAAAAATGGGCTTAAACAGGTCCATGGTGAAATGATCGTGCCAAAATGTGCTGGCACACCTATTCTCGTGCCACTCTGAAAAAACATGTATCTTGCAAAATTATATGAATTCCGGTTTTTCCGAGGAAGCTGAATGATCATGCTAGCAACAAGTTTCAACAACCCATCAATCAGACTCCCAAGACAAGTGGAATTTCATTCAAAGAAATATCACCCAACATGAACTACAAGGCTTCTATTTTCTACCCACGGTCACTCTGTGATTCAACCAGAAACACCCAGCACAATCTCTTTGTGTTCGCCAAGCGTTTCACCGGGTCACTCAGTGAGTGTGCCGAGGACCTCCGCCAGCGAAAGGCATCCTGCCGCATGGTCTGTGCGTCGACGTCGGGTTCCAAAAAGTTGAACCACGCGATGCCAACGAAGACGCCTTGCATCAGGATGTTCATCACCACCAAAACCTGGGTGTGGGATAAAAATGGCTGGGCTACCCGAATATTGTGGATTTGCGGTAGTTGAAAAAGTACAAAATATCCATTGCACAAGATATATTGAAAGTACTTGAAAGCAAAAGGTGCAATATGTTATGGTTACATGTTGCACAGTGCTCAGTGCATCAAGGCAGGCTCTATCCCACAATTTCCCACCATTTAATAACAGGTGAAACAAACCGGCAGGAACTGATTGCACTAGTTGGTTTCCAAACCCGCCGGGAGATTCTGGGAACTAATTCCACACCAAGTTTCATCGCCCCCCTCACTAATATGTTCAAAAATCTGCACCGCCTGATCAATTACCCTATTTTGCTGGCACTATTTTGGCGCCAGCTAGGCCCCGCCGGTCAGAAAAACATGTTTTTGCCAAGCGTGGTTGAAACATTCACATTCAACAAATATATGAATCGTCGTAGGACGAAAAAAAAAATATCCCCTCTCACCCGCATGATCATTCCGTGTTCAGTGGTTTATGGCGTTTTTCCAGTCGGCGGGCCTACTTGGATGATCGTTGAAAATGAAACATGGTCGGGGGCTGGGGCGTACCCCTTTGCAATCTAACATATATATATATATATGTGTGTATATACTGTTCTCTCTTATTTTTTTATGATATATAAATATGCAAGTAATTATATATGGTTTTAATAGGAAATGATCTATAACATTAAAACAAAAATGATATATATATATATATATTCAGATAATATATATATATATAATTATATATATATGTGTGTGTATATATATGAGTATTGTAAATATATAATTAAATATATGTATGTATGTATGTATGTATGCATGCATGCATGGATGTATGTATATGTCAAAACCAAATAAAACTATTTTATACAATTTAACGGGGCGCATAGTATTGACCATCATCATGATCCATGAGCTGGGCATCCCTTTAAAAACAACCATTGTTATACACTTAATTTGGTGGATTTCCAATCGTAAGAATCCCCATTTTATAAAGGTTGCCATTTTTTTTGCCATAGTAGATCGTGTGTTCCGGCGACTGTCCCTGCTGCCTTCCACAGAGATTGAACTTTATACTACAACAAAAATCATGAAACCAATAAATTCTCTGTCCGAAACAACTTGTTCCACTGCTTGGAATTTTACTGAGGTCATCCGGCAACTGCTTCGCCATGCCACAATGGTTTGGGCGGCCCCGGCAGGACCAAGTGTACCGGTACCGATCAACAACACAAGGTCCCACGTAGATTCTCCAAATGTGTAATATTCCTGGCGAAACAGGGAAGATTGCCATGTTGGAATGGGGCATTGGGAAATCAATGCGCTAGTAAGCACACACAAAACGCAAACCCATATTATATGCAAGTATATATGGGATCGCGGGAGAAACCAAGCCACCTGGAAGCATCAAACCATGACAGCACCGTTTCTGCTGTTACCTGACGCAACATCATTTTCGCCCAGCTTTCCTTGCAGGGTGAATTTTTTCCCTTTACTTCGAGTGATCACCACGGTGACAAATTATTTGTCACGGTTTCTGACATCTCACCTGAAAGTATATATGGTGTTGTGTAGTTGGTTGGAAAGGGATGCCGTAGGCCTTGAACCCCGGCCGGCACCCGCAGCGGCCCCCGAAGAGGCCAAAGTCAAACCTTAGTTCGCTTGCCCGAACCGGGCAAGCCAGAGCTCCTGCTGCACCTGCCCAAGCCAATGCAAACACGAAACACTGTACTGCTGCCTGCCGTGAAGTTGCCAGCCAAAACGAGCCAACAAAGGATTCGTAGGCACAGGGCCTGCAGGTGACATGCTATTGCAATAATACCAAGCGAGATGCATCCAATGACCCGACACATCATCACACCAGGGACAATGCCCCGACTCATATTCTTTGCCACTGCGATGGAGCCACAACGGCGAGACCACCGCTCCAAGGATAACTGAACGTTCTGCTGCTGAACCATGCAATAAAGCTAAACGCGTAGCCTCCCAGTCCACCCCATCAAAGAAGCCAAGGAGCTGCTGTTCAGAATATTGCGCCAATAGGAAATGTGCTTCGTGTCTTTTGCCACGCAACCAAAGAATGAACTGCTGCCGTCTCCACTGCTGACGGATGTTATGCAAAGCAAGGGAAACAGGCTGCTGTTGCGAGACCTCCGCGCACAGACGTTCACGACCGTTGTGCCAAGACCAAGGGCCCACCTCAGCCCAGCCATTGTTCACAAGCCAGCGTCTCAACAAACCAACACAAGTAGCTGCTTTGTTCTGCCAAGCACAACCAGACTGCCGAAGTCGGATGACTGCGCGAAACATACGGGTGGCCCAAACCACGTCCAAATGCACTGCAGCACCGTAACAAATCTTGCGAATGTTCTCATTGGCCATGCGACAACTGTGTGTAGCTGAAGTCAATTTCTTGAACAAGCTGTCCGAGTCCTCCTTAGTAGGCTTCTTGCTGATCCAACCATAGGAGCATAACGGCACCACCAGTCGATGAGTGTGACCAACCAAGTTTGCGAAGTTGGGCCTAGCACAGTCAATCAAGAATGCTCGGGCCTTGGCTTTCTTCAAGCGGTCAATTTCCTGCTGTGTGTTCTTCCTGCGGCCGGTGCTGGTTGTGGAACATCCCAAAATGTGCACTTCTTCCTTGAACCATTCCGGATGAGCCTGGGCCAGCGCAGCACGCTGCGTGCGACCTTTTGCTGTTGCCTGAATTTTCTGCTGGTTTTCACGGAGCCCCACAGACTGGCTCCAGTGATTCCAGTAAGCCACCTGAGCATCTGCAGCAGCCAAAGTAGGACACAAAAAACTGCGATCATCCATGTAAATACAAGACGTAGTCGAAGGAACCCATTGTCACGCATGTCTTGTTCAACCTTCTGCCAACCTGCTGTCATCCAAAGTCCCAGAATAAATGGAGCCAGGGGGCAACCTTGCGGTGTAGCTTGTTGAGCAAGCAACCCTTGGTCATGGGTGTGTCGCTCCTACTGGAGCCAACGCCACTGCTGTCCCCAGCCAAGGCGAAGCAAAGACCAAAGTTCTGCTGGAAATCCCAACTCCTTGAGCATGGAAGCAGTGATTTCAGGGTGCATAGCATCGTAACACTGACTGTAATCAAGACTGACCAAGAACTGATTGCGGGCAGCGAACGAAGTTTGAAGGCGAGCGGCCAAGTCCTCAGCCCCCAAACCACCTTTTGCTCCTGCCACGCAAGCCGGAATGTATTGTTGTCGCCAGGTTTGTAAAGCTGCGCTTTGAAGCCACATTGCCGCCCAGATGCGCCAAAAACTGGACATAACCGTGATGGGCCTCAAGTTCTTGACCTCGATGGTACCATTACTGCTGCTTTTGTGAGCCTTGGGCAAACTGACCTGGCGAGCTTCCTGCAATTGAACGGGAAGTGTACCAGTAGACTGCCAGCGGCAAACGCAAAGAAAATAGACCTCCAAACACTCTTCTGGGAGATTGCGAATTTCCTCGGCATGCCAACCATCAGGGCCTGGAGAACCTTTGGCCCGCTGGACTGCACTTTTCAAATCTTGAAAGGTCGGCGACCTAAATTGAAGAGGAGCTTCCCCGGGGGCCTGTTTGCCAAAATTTGCTGTGCCAGCTGCTGGCCAATGGCGCCATGGTCCAAATTGCGATTGGGATGCTGAACCCAAAAATTTTGCCAAAATCCAAAAATGTGCTTGGCCGCGTCCACGTGGTCAGCTGCGACCTGACCATCGAGACAAACATGTGCGCTGCCTTGAACTTCACTTTTGCAACGAAGCCAACGACAAAGACCTGAAGTTGAGCTGACACTGCGTTTCCAATCTTGAAGGTTTTGTTGCGCATGTTCTTGCCGTTGACGCTCTGCTTGCGCCTGGGCAATGTCACAAGTTGCTCTTTCCACAATTTCCACGCAAGGCAAATCTTCAGGGCAATCTCTCCAAACACGAGAAAGCAAAGTGCGCGGCGGCATCAAGTTCCTCTTGGCAAGGCGTTGAACTTCATAAAGCCTGGCCAATCTTCTGTTTGCTTTCCTGCAAGCTTCATTGTCACGTGAAGCCCTTATAGTACTACGAGGAGGATTTATCCACTGGTGAGTAGCGGGCAGCCCTTTGGTGTCACATCTGGCTTTGGGTTGCTTGGCCAGCTGTTGCAAGTCCCGCCGAAGTGGAGTGTCCTCGTGTTGCTGTGTTAAAAGCTGCTGCACTGTTTGCTGATATAGCTGAGTGATCACCTGAAGGTACTTGTTCCATTCCTGCTGAATACTGCCATCGGAAGGTTCTACCTGTAAACTGTGCAGAAAAGTTTGTACCGAATCTTGCTGACGAAGGTCTGACCAAGTAGTTTCCAAATGGTGACGCCACTCGGCGGTTTCCAAATGTTGCGGTTTGCGCCAAGTAGGTTGCTGCTGCAAACGCCCCTGCCAGGCCAAGGCCGGGGTCGGCCGGTCGATATCCAAATGGATGGGAAAATGGTCACTAAGCGACACCAATTCACGAGAAGGGTTGCTACCCAAAGTGGCTGGAGAGCTTGCAAACCAATCAATGTTCTTGCTGCCAGTATTGGTTGTAGGCTGTCCATCTGAATGAAAAGCGCCTCCAATAGAATCGATTGCCGCTGCAATAACGGATCTGTGGGGGACTGGAACTCCGTTGGCATCCCCTGCGCTAATCCATTGGTTGTTGTAGAGGTTGTGTTCTGCTGCTGCAACAAGCAAGTTGGTGGCAGTGTCTTCAGGACTGCCCGGCGGCGCATAGTGGTTGAGAATAGCAATGCCCCAGACCCAAGTAAGTACAAGCTGCGCCCTGTTGTGAGCATAACCTTTGCCCGGTCGTTGCTGCCAAGTAGCAGGAACCAGGGTGATGACACCGCAATGTGTTTGCTGAGGGTCTGCAGACCCTTGGTGATAGCACTTCCAATCATGTTTTTTGGCACGGTTTTCGAAAGCTTGGAGTTCATTTGGCTTGACTCCAATTTCTTGTAGGCACAGAATTCGGTTGGGTTGCCAGTGCTTCAATGTTCTCCAAAGACCACAACCACCGCGAACATTGAGACTGGTCAAACTGCAACTAGAAGACGAAGGACCTGGGTGTGGTTCGATGCCTTGCTCCGTGAGCTGGTCAAATTTCCTGTTGGCCAACTCAAGGGTGGTCTTCCAAGCTGTGATGAGCTGCTGTTTGTCGTATTGGCTAGCTCGTTGCCAATAGCTGCTGTGGGCATAGTTCGGCTTGGCTCTTTTCCCACGGCAAGGTTCAAACCAAGAAGTACCAAAAGCTCGGAAACGCCAACATCGAGTGCAAGTGACATGGATCTTGCGTGGTGTCGGGTTTGCTGGAGTGTACTTGACCAACTTGTGACCACCTCTGCTGTAATCACGCTGAGCTTCCCGAAAACTGGCGCACGACCTGCCAGCTTGCAGTCTGGCTTTGGTGATCGCGGCTGCAACTTCAGGGGTAGTTTTGTTTTGCTTGTAAAGTTTTGCTCTGGCTTTGTTAATCAACGCCACTGAGACTTTGCGTCTCTTGTGCTTTGTGTCGTAATGATGCCGAACAGAACGTTCATGGAGCTTGCTAGTGGGCTGCGGCAACCCGTGGTCACAAAAGACGCACTGCCACTTGAACTGGACTCCAGGGGTGGGAGGGTGTGCTATGACCAGGGGCTGGCGAACACGAAGTTTCGTGAACTTCTCCCGCGGAATCTCAGAGTGTCGAGAGAAGATATGGTTGGACCTGAGGAACCTAAGCTGCTTTCTGTCAAAGTGCCGAAAGATGGTGCCACAGATATCGCAGGTCCATGTTTCATCAGGCTGGCTGCTTTGGCTGGGTTGGTATTTGTGGCTGCTGGCGGGTGTGTGCTCACACCACCGGCAGGCAGTGCTGCGTGTGCCGTCACCCCGCTTCTGCCTTTTTGTTTGGCTGCTGCTTTGCTGCAAATGCTGGTGTTTGTTGACAGATGTGGGTGTGGAGTCTCCCCATCTTTTGTTTTTGCTGTTGCTAGCTTTGCTGCGAGCGCTGACGTTGTGAGCAGCTCTCGGCGTGCTTTGTTCCCAGCGAGCCGTGCTGGGGCCGGCCAGCGCCTTGTGGGCACTGTCTGCCGGAGTGTTGAGACCCCACCGCTGTGTGGGTCTCGTTGGTGTTTCGATGTGGGTAGCCCTGCTGGACGTGGAGTGGGCTTCTGGTGTGGAGGTGGTGATCCTTTTTGGTGTGTAGGGACCCCATTGATGTGCTTTAGCTTGGCTCGGAGTGCTGCTAGATGGCTTGATCGGTGTGGATCGCTCCCTGTGATGGCCCCCCGCAACCCATTGCCTGGGATGGGAAGAGTGAACTTGGCGGAGCCAAGGGGTGGGGGGTATTTGCTGGTGCTCAGGTGGAAGCACGCAAGTGTAGTGATTGGCTCTCAGGATGAGGGTGATGCCCTTGCATTTGTTATTGCTAGCTGCAATTCCTTGTTTGAAGCTAGGAGCCCAAATGCCTCTGTGCCAAAGCTTTTTGCCTGGTTGAGGTTCAGGGGTGTTGCTGTCAGCGGAGTTGACCTTTGCAGTGGATTCAGAAGGACCTGTGTAGGCACGCCAGATGATGATGGGGATGCCGGTGCGGGTGCTGGCTGCTTGGATCAAGTGTTCGTTGACCCAGTAGGATTTCTTGCTGGCTTGAGTCAGGAAATCATCGAAGTCTTTTGGGGGTGGTTGACCTGCGCGTTGGTATTGACGCTCCATGTCGTCGTGGACCCAGGCGGCTTCGTAGTCGTGGCGATGTTTGCGGATGTGTTTCACTGCTTCGAGACGTAAGTCAAGGGCGGCTTTTTGGATTTCCAGGTCGGTTTCAACCTTGTTGTTCCAGTGATTTTCAGCTTTGATAATGCTGCGGAAGAAGCAGTCGCCGACACCGCCATTATCTTTCTCTAGCCAGCCGCTGGCAATGGCGTGCTCAATGTGCTCGGGATTGGCAGGGTCCGGAGGCAAAGTAGGGGCCTGGTCAAGCTCCGGAGCATCCCGCTTCTTTTGGGATTGAGTTGTAGGGTCCAGTTGGGTTGGAGGCACTTCGGCTGGCTGAGCTGCATCCGGGCTTCTGTGTTCAGAGTCCTCGGGATGTTCTCCTCTGATAGCCGGGCAGTGTCGTTTGCCCGGTCTTTCCTCTGGCTCGGTTTTGTCTTTGGGTTGCTGCTTTGTAGTGCCCCACTTTTGCTTGGGGCCCCACAGAGGTTCTCTGTAGGAGTTGTTGCGTCTCCCAGGTGCTCTGGGAAAGATGTATATGTTGAAGAGGTCCCCCTCGTAGAAGAAGCTGTCGCCCCCATCTGGGTTTACAGGGCACGTAGCATCAAACATCCATGTGATGGAACCTTTGTAACCTTTCCTCTGGCTGTGGATAGTATGGACGGCCCATTGATTGGATTCAAGGAAGGTGATGAGATCTTGTCATCCCATTTGGCTGGACATCCTTGGAGTTCAAAATGAGCACGTCTTTGGCCATTGCTGGTGGTATCACTGCTGTCAGTGCCAAGGTCAGTGGCACCTCCTGTGCGGAACCGAATGGCTGATCCGCTAGCTAAGTTGGCAACTCTTCTGAAGTAGTCCTCGTCGGTCTCTTCTTGCTGGCGTTTGTGCCATTGGACCTTGCTTTGCCCGTCTCTTGCACCCGTCTTGGTAAAGAAAATGGCTTTGTGACCAGATTTGTTCAACAGTTGTTCTGCAAGGGCGTTTCTGACTTTGATGTGGCCCTGGATGTGGTTGCCTTGTTTGGTCCAAAGCCGTTGCCAGTCTCCGCCCGTGAGCTGACCAAGAGTTGCTGCGGGGAGTTGCCAGCTTGAGATTTCAGCTAAAATCTGGCTGGGCTCATCTGGTTTGTTGCTGCTGCGAAAAACCTGCCGGAAGTGTTGTGGGGCCGTGATGCGAAGGAAGCATCGGCCTTCTGTGGCGAGATCTTGTGGGATCTTGGCCAAGGTGGCTGCTTTGGGAAAAGGGCAGTTGGTGCCGAAGCTGCGTAGGACCAGCTGTGTTGGAACGAATTGGCTGTTGCCGAGAAGTTGCGCCCGCACTCGTCTGGTGCTGCCTTCTGCAGGTGGCGTGTTGCCCTGCCAGAAAAGGGTGAATCCTTGTGAGGGTTCGAAGGCTTGCCAGGCATCGGTGATGTCTTCACATTGTTGCTCATCGACCTCCGCGATATTGCCAGGAAGGTCTTTGCCGTTGCTGATAGCATCCAATAGCATATCTGCAGTAGTGAGTTTTGGGGTGTGTAGCCACTCACTGGTGGTGAAGCCTTGGATGTGACGTTGCTTTTGCTGTGGCTGGCGAAGTTGCACTTTGCGCGCTGCCGGTTGCGGAGCGTCAGTGCTCCAATGCTTTTGCTGCGTGGTGGTTGGGTAGTAAGACTGCTGACCCCCACGCTGGTGTGACCAAAGGTTCATGCTGTACCCTTGGCATTGCTCTTGAGTAGTTTTGCATCGTGTGTCTTGTTGTTTCTCCTGGTAATTGCTGTTGGCATCGTAGCGATGTAGTAGCTGCTGCAGTGCGCCCAGGAGTTGTTGTTCTTGGAGGAGCCCCAATCGAATTGTGCGAGTTGTAGCCTCCACCGCTTCAAGCAAAGAAGGCTCATCATTGACCTGCTTGTGCTGTTGTTTGCGTCGGGTAGTTGCTGCTGCAGCGCCGCCTTTACCACCCACCCAGTGAGGGTAGGCATCGGCATGGTGGTTAGCTTGTAAACTGGGAAGGGTAGATTCATTGGCTGCCTTTGGAACAACGAATCTGGTTGGTGTCCCTTCTTGCTGTGTGTGTAATGGCCTGTGTCGGGTGGCCGTTGCTTCGGCTGCACCCTTGCCTCCCACCCAGCCAGGGTGTGGTGTAATGTTGCTGCAAGGTTGGAGTGGTGAAAGGAAAACTGCCGTGCGCTCAGCAGGTTTGCCAAACCACTTTGTATGAGAGGATCGTAACATCCTCTTGGTAATGATTGCTTTGCATGTAAGTTGCCACTGCCTTCTTTGAAGTCTGCTTAGTCGATGTGCCGCTTGGCGGGCCTGTCGGTGTCTGGCTGCTCCACACCGCCTGGCGTGTAGAAGCCACTTGCCTTTCTGCTTGTTAGCCTTGTGGTGGTGTATGGATTGCATTATCCTTTTCTTAGGTCTACGAGGCTTTCTGGTATGGATAGCACACGCCAGGAAGAAGGCCAGCTCAAAGGAGATCACATAGACCAACACCATGCTAACGAACATGACTCTTGTGTCCAACTCCGTCATCAAGTTGGTATCTAAAATTGGCCCATGCAGTTGTGGAAAGTCACAAGGACTACTACATAGACCTGTTGCATTGCTTGCCCTGTAGGCTCTTTTGTCAGCCAAAATGGCTGGTTGTGCAAAGTCAATTAAGCAAGTGTTGAATTGCTGCGTTGAATTGCTTGCATGCCGTTCCCCGTCGATTGGGAGGACACAACGGGAATATGCTTCCTGTGCTTGCCAGGGGTCTGCGTTAACCCTGGTCAAACGGTTAATTAAAGTGAAACTGAAACATAGCCACAGCAGTGACTTGGGTGAAAACTGTCTGCTTCTGTGTTTCGTGCCATGTCCACACGCATGACCCGCCATCGCCACTCTGGAGGCACACCGCTGATGGCAAAGTATATATGGCATATACATTCTCTGACATTCTATTCTCTGGCATTCATTCTAGCAATTCTAGCATTCCTTCTGGCATTTATTCTGACATTCTCTCTGACATGGGCATTGCCGGACCTCAACCCCAAGCGCCAGATCTTAGTGGGCAGTGCCCAGTGAGATCTGGCGCTCGCGGTTGAAGTGCGGTAGCGCACTAAGATCTGGAGCTCGTGGCTGAGGTCCGGTAGCGCGCGCTAAGATCTTTAGCTCGTGGCTGAGGTCCGGCCGTGCCCACTGAGATCGTTGAGGTCCGGCCCGGCAGTGCCCACTGAGATCCGGCACTCGCAGTTGAGATCCGAGGCCGCCGGAGGAGAAGGAGGAGAAGGAGGAGAAGGAGGAGAAGGAGGAGAAAGCAACTCCGATAAAATCTAGAGAACCCTCACCTGACAGCTGGGGAAAAACAGAGTTGACATGAACATGCATGTTTGCCTCTGCAATCACCTTGGCACAATCCGAACATTCAGGGCCGACCAGACTGAACAAACAATCAGTCTTTTTGTTATACCTATATCTACATGTTGCCTCTGATAATGGCACATCTTACATAACCTGCCAAAGAATGCTTTAGTCTCGCTGGTCAGATTAATACCTCAATCCCCGCCGTCAAAACAATCTATCACATACCCGTCCAGTGAGGTCCCATCAGTATTGCATTCAAATGTCCGAATCATGGCTGCATTATATATCCGCGCATTCTCAACCACTGTTTCAGCATATTCGCAACCACGACGAAAATGTTCGAACATGTGTTTTCTTTGGCATAATGAAAACAATTTTGCCTTGGGCGACCAGCACATTTTCCCCATATTGGACCCTGACACGTGGGATCTTTATTTCCTTCTCTAAGCACGTGGCCCAATAACTTTGATTTTCTGCTGTGAGAAGATTGGCTAAAAAGTTCAAAATCCAGTTGGGGTCGCATTGATTTGGGTAAAGAATTCATGTGCATCTCTGCAAACCTATTTTGTACCGCCTATGAAAGTCGACGGAATTTCGAGGATTTTCTCAAGCACCGTATCTGTGAAGCATCAATTTTCTGTAGTGTAGCCCCTGTCAGTTAAATCTCCAGGCCCCGCAGCAACTTTGATCGGACTACTGCATCAACTATGAGCAATTGCCATTTGACGTTCGCATTCGTGGGCTTCCAGTACTGCAAGAGTTTAAACCAAGTTGTTCTTACTTCTTGCACTTGTTGAATTTTGTAATTTCAATATATATATATATATATATAGCTAGGCTCCTCAATTTTCTACTGGTTAAATGAAGCCATTGCTGATGCATATGGCTGTTGGCCAAAAAAGTTTGGCATCCCTCTGTTCACAATCAAAATAGATCAAAGTAGCTGAGAATTTATGCATGTTGATCCCCTAGGTTTATGGACACTTAGAAATTATAGCTAATCCCGATTTAGCTACCCGTCTCAAATATAGCGTTCTCCAATGTTTATAGTCAAATTTCAGCGCTCCATGTTTAGTATCAACTTAGCTACCCGACAACTCACCTCACCTCACCTCACCTCCCCTCGCTGCCCTTGCCGTTATTTCCCACCAAAAAAAAACATATCCTTATTGAATGATGGATTTCCCAATGGGGAGAATAACAAATCATCATTGCATCCCCATTATTTCTGGATTTTTAGTCATTTCTTTGTTATTTTGTCTCGTTTTGATCTACTTACCCTCCGGCAATCATTGCAATCCATCATTTAGTTCAATGATTGTTTCCCATAAACTTCCATTTCGTATGCTTGATTTTCCCACATATAACCTCCATTTTGGTCGGATTTTCCACAGATGTTCCAGCGATTTTCCACCCGGTTCCGCCTTGGTTTGGGTCGCCATGTAATGATAATCCACGCCGTGCTCGCGGCGTTCCACCACCGAGGCCCTCGCGTGGTATCGCTGCAGGGCTTCCGTGGGCTCCGAGAAGGCGCCATAGGCGGCGCCGGCGGGGCGGGGCGTCCTCAGCCGTGGAGGACGCAGCGGAAAATGGCGATTTTCATGTGAAGAAATTGGGGAAACATGGTGATAACATATGGTTTCATGGGGATTTGGGGGATGAAATTGGTGGTGATGTGGTTGGGAATGATATTTAAAAATCAATTATGCTGGGTAACATTTTGGGTATTATAATTATAATATTGGGTTCTGATGGCAAAGTAATGGATATACTGTATTAAAAGGGTGACAAATTTGAAATTGACATTTTCGAGGCTAAGAGACAAAATGCTGGTATTTGTGGAACTTGTCAAAAAATGTTTGCAACATGGACAATCATGTCGATTGGCAGGCGTGTGACTCAAGTGTCAAAATGTGCGTTTCGCCTGCGCGGTAAATCGATTTTGTTCTTCGAGGCTTTAAAAAAAACATCAGAAATTTATGATTTTCAAGTACCCCATGCAAACATCCACCCATCCATGTCTTTTTCTCTTCTCGAAGCCTCAGTGCCAGAGTGCTTTCGGTAACGCCACGGCCACAGAATCCAACAAGGCGAATCAAGGCGACATTATGACGCCATGTCCAGCTGTAAGCCCAAGAGTACCTTTTTTTGTATACAGCGGCAACAAGTTCCGTGGGCCATGTATAATGCTCGTCAAGAACGTTATCACACCCCCCCACCCCCCCATTTTCGCAAACTTCATTTTTCAAATTTGCAACCCTTCCACGCGATCGTAAATGGCACATCTCAAAAAAGGCAACCCTTCCAAGGGTGGCGTATCAGCCGCATGCCATAAACAACAATATGATATTGTCTGTCTGGAAATGGAGAAACCCATAAAATGACATTTATTGGGGAAAAAACAACAAATTGGGTATCTCATGTTGTTAAACCATGAAAACACATGAAAATCGGGTATCAAAGCCATGAAAAATGGCAACCTTAACCAACCAGAATGGGAATCTCATCAGGAGATGGGATAAAGAGCTGATGTACTGGGGACATTTTCGGGTTGTGCTCCCAAGACTCCAAATACCAAGGAAGAAAAGTTGAAAAATTGCCAGTCACCCTCCAATCTGAAGGCCAGGTCAATAGGGAATCTTATTGATGGTTTAATCAAACTCATTGATGGTTAAAGCCAGCGTTTTTGTTGATGAAATCTTTCTGGTTTATTGAAACCCTACAAAGTGCGCCCGCCCGCTATATCTGTTAGTTTGTTTGACCCATCCGATTGTGGATTGTCAAATCCACCACAAATCCAACATTGGGAAAACGTTGATCAACATCGTTCACCGGTCTTCCATGTTCTCCCGAACCCCCCTGAAAAATATTAGTCAGTTGGGATTATTATTCCCAATATATGGAAAAAAAAGTTCCAAACCACCAGCCAGATACAAATGCGATCTCACTCATTACCACCATAATTCAACAAGAACCAAAACAAAAACTATGCAATGATATCCCATTACAGTTCCATTAAATCTCATGATACCCCCAATGCGTTTTGATGTTTTCTGTTCTGGAACATTAAATCCGGAAGCCCCTGAAATATCCCATCATTCCATATCTTGGATACCTAAAGCTCCACAAAAGCCCTTAGTGATGCTTAAATTCCCTGAAATTTTACCAATGACAGTAAAATCAATATGGTTGATGGTGAAGTCCGTGTTGTTGATGGTTCAAGTTTCATTCAATTCCCGAAAACTGGGGATCCACTTGGTATAAACCATCTTTGATCATTAACCCCCCATAAAAGAACTGTAGCTGACGGTTAGATTCACCAATCAACAGGGGATTCCCACTAACTCCCAAATTCTCCCAATACTTATTGCAGATTGTTAGAGTTTCACTTAAATCTTGTCAAGCTCTGGGCTGGAAAAATCTGAAATTCCATTTTTGATAGTTGAACCATAGAAAAAACAACTATCATACATGATGCTTAAATCCAACCATCAACAGGGGTATAACTGTCATTTCTCATCTACGGAGAATTCCTGTGCCAAGCATCAGTGGCTTGGAAGCTCCGTCGTCCAGCAGCGGCGGCTCGTTGGCGGGCTGCACGGGTGCTGGAGCGTCGGACCAAGTTCGCCTGGAGGTGGTTCGAGGGATCAAAGTGGTGCGGTGTAAATGTTTCAAAATCTATACTTGGGAATATCAAATAATAATTCATGGAATATGACTGGAATTCCATATTGTATACAAATGTAAATTGTTTTCCATGGAATTTGAAATTGTTGGGATATTGTTGCGGCGCCAAATTATCTGTCATATATAAAACATTGAGACATATGATTGGGAAATTCTATAGGAAAGAAGGGTGAAAGGATGAAACAAAAGCGTAATTAACCAAAATAACCAAACTCTATTATAAGGGTTGGGATATCCCAAGTTAGTTAATTATCAAAACAATTTAATTATATAAAACATATACATCCACCATTTTTCCCTTTTTTCAGTTACGTTCTGCTCCAGTTGCCGAGCTACAATGGAACTTGATGCGCTGGCAAAGACGGTGGCGGATCTTCGGGTGGAAGAACGCCGCCTTTCGTTGGCCAGGCCGTGAATTGGCAGTTGTACCAACGTTTCAATGGGGTGATATGAAGTTATGACAGTTGGAATGGGATATTACCCTATGCAAAATAGGAGGTTATAACTGTTATAACTTATAACCCCGTTACCTCTTAAAACTTGATAAGCAGATATTGCAACTTACGTTGTAATCGATTTCTAATGGGTGAAACATATGCATGAAATGCATGGTTTGAATGGTGGTTGTAACTGGGCGGATGCGTTTCCAAATTCTATGGCCGCCAGGTGGATTCATGGCGTTGGGAAAATGAGTCGTTCAATTGGGTGCAATGTGGTGTCATGGGGCATAAGGGGCATATAATAGAATACCATATAATATAGGACAAACCATGATCAACCCATGGAAAATGAGGTTTCAATTTCAACTTGGCATTAAGTGACAATTTACTTGTGTTTGTCTAAGGATGAGAAACACATGCTCATTTTTTGCTTCTAACCCCTGTGGAATCGGGTTGTTCCCAACATGTTCAAACAAATGGGTGGAAGCACGGACCATGGCATCATTCATGAATTATCCCATAGTTGGGATATGTTGGGATATCCCCAATTCACATCCCAACACTATGGCGTTCTCTACCCGCTTCGCCGAGCTGAAGGTTGGTGGTCTCAATTGGTATCATCGCTCCAAAAAGGGAAGCAGCAAAATATCAACCACCAGGTTACCAGCCGAAATAATCAGCATGTAATCCTCTCTCCCCAACTGGTAAACACGTTCTTATTATTAGGGGGTATTTTGTATTAGGGTGCCTCTAATATTCCAATGAAAAACACAGAACATAAAACTAAAAAAGAATTCGAATTCGATTAAGTCCTTTATTAAAATCTATAACAAATATTGCAGAAAACTGGATTCCGATGCTTTCCCCTAATATTCCAATGAAACCTTAGTAATAAAAATTCAAAATAAAACTTGTCAGATGGGACCCTATTAAAAAAAAACTCTCCAGGTGGCAATATATTTTTATTAATAGTGGGTTGAACCCATTGTTCCAACATCCTGTTCTCCTATTGATTCTCAATTACCACAATTAAGAACCCAATTGTGCCCAACCAAAAAAAAATCCGGAAGTGCCACACCAACCCTATGTTTTTTATTTGGGGGAGTTTAGTAATATTTATACGAAGAAGGGGTGGAAAACAAACACATAGTCAATGCCCGAAGTCTTATGTGCCAATGACTCACAGGAAGATCAAACAACCATTTTGACGTCTGACATTTTCAGGTGTGATAGAACAAACAATGCAAACAAGTAGTCACTTATGGGTGCCAAAGAAAATAAACAAACATTGATTTGCTATGGTTTGCTTTGTTTTCTTTGGGGGCCAAAACATTCTTGATGTCAAGATGTTGACCTCTTGGGGGTACCAAGCGATGCGGCTCAAGGACCATGACCAGAGTCCTGCTCGGGCTGCTCGGGAACATTGAGTTTGCAAGCATCCACCCGAGGAGTTTGCCTCCATGGGCTGGCACGGCACCGACTGATGTTGGCCGGTAATATGAAACCCCGTTTGGATGACTTGGTGTACTAATTGTTCTTGTTTGATTCTTGGAATATGACCCCTCACCTCACAGGATCCCCTGAACCCAGGCGTTCCAAAATGTTCCAAGGGACGCAGCTGATTCAACCTCCGCGGAAGCCAGGCATTTCTCTAATCCTGCAGCCAGCAGCTGCTGCAACGTTTCCTCCACTTTCAACAAGCCTCAGCGCCAGATGGGAGGAACACTTTGGTGCATTGTTTACTATAAGTTATATGAGCGGTTTTAGATTGGGGTGTAATTTGGGAGGTTAAAAAGATACTAAAATTATTTGAATTATATATGTACAAATAATATCAAATAACTATATCATTTTGGCCGCACTGCATATGTTCCATTTCCTCCATGTCGTTCAGGCCGAGGTCCCGGCGGGCTTCCCAATCATTAGAACGGTCGTCCAGCGACATGTGCCCGGCGCTATTCCACGTGCCAAGATCCCAGAGAAGGATGGATATGATACGGTGGCCTGAATAATGAACACCATCTGTGAGCCAATCTCACTCTGGTCAATGGAACTTTACAGTGACAGAGATTCTTAAGCCTGTCAATTTTAGGGGTTGATCATCTTTCAACATTCCAGGTTGCTTTCTGCAATGCGTACACATGTTTTTGGGGTCGATAATGCTAATCGCACCACTGTTTTTTTCCTGGAGCGCTCGTGTAGCTGCCCTCAGGTTTTGAGCCAGGTGCACATTTTTGAAATGCTCACAACCAATGGATTTGACTGTGGATTTGACTCCGCCCTAAACACCACTTTCGAAGGAAACCCATTGTTTACAGGGAAACAAAAATAATGTGTTTGAAACCACCGATCACATGGTGATTTGAAAGATGCCTGACAAATATTCCCACGCCAGGTATAGGTTTTGGGAATTTGACTGCCATGTGTTTGTCAAAACATGTCGAGACCACTCTCTGGCACAAGGGTCAAAGCATATGTTTCTAAGTTGTCTCCTGATTCAGCAGCCCATTCGCGGAGAGCATCCCCAAAAATTTTTCGAGGAATGGAACATTTTACCCACCCTGCTCAGGCGAAGACTATGATTTTCTTTCTGAAAAAACAATCGTTCCAAGAACAAAACTACTAGAGTGGTAGATTACAAGATGACACCCCAACTATCATGAACCACTTGCTGTGGAGACGTGAGCCAACCAACAATTTCCGAACCCAAGGCTTCTGACTTTGCACAAATGGCGCAGGTCATTGGTTGGCTGCTGCAGTCAGTCATTGACCCGTCTGTCCTGCATGCAAGAAACGAAGCTGGTCTATTCGGTACTTGTTATATGTCATTGTCCTGTCATTTTCCTACCCTCCTCCCTCCTTTGCCACCATTGTCGAACCGAAGACGCGGGGTTGAGGGGAAGCGGGGCGGGATGATTTCCAAACATACCTCAGACCCTGCGAACCGCCTGGGACCCTGCTAGTTTGGTCTTGTGATACCATGTTTTGGCAGCTCCCTTCTGTCTGTCCATGCTTTCTTCCCCGCCGAACCCTCCCATCTGGCTCCATGATCGAATCATGCGATTGTTAAAAAAAACGGCCATGCCTGCCCATGTCCACTGCTCCCTGATGGTTTAAATGTCCTGGTGGCCTGGTGATCAATATCTTCATGATCCAGGAAAAAATAACCTTCATCATGCAGGGATTGCGTTCCGTTGTTGAACCCACATCGTTGACATTTCCAAATATTCAGTGCACTAGACAAAATACGGTGAGACTGTATTTGTCCATGTTTTGCTCGATCAAGTTTCATTCTAGACTCTTAGACTTCATGTTTCATTTACTGTTTGAAATCAACAGCTGGATTTTCACATGATCTCTAATTTCCCCAAGGTTACTATGTATATGTATGTGTATAAAAATCTATATATATATAACCATATACATATATATATATATATACATCTTTATTTTTTTTGTTGTGCACGGCACACCTCCAGCCAGGCCGTGCTGCTGTTGGAAGCGATGCAGTGCTCTGCGCCGTCCACGCGTCACCTTGGCATCTGGGCCATGGAGTGCCTGACCGCCGCGTTTTTTGCGGAGCGGAGCCTCATAATGAACCATCATCATCATCATCATCACCATCACCATCACCACGATCATCAACACAATCATCACCACACAATCATCACCATCACCATCACCATCACCATCTTCACCATCACCGTCACCATCACAATCATCATCACCATCATCATCACCATCATCACTTCCATCATCAACAACATCATCATCACCATCACCATCATCATCATCACCACCATCACCATCACCACCACCATCACCATCACCATCGCCATCATCATCATCACCACCATCACCACCTCCATCATCATCACCATCACCACCATCATCACCATCACCATCACCATCACCATTGTCACCATCACAATAATCATCACCATCACCAACACCATCATCACCACCATCACCACCTCCATCATCATCACCATCACCATCACCATCACCATCACCATCACCACCATCACCACCTCCATCATCATCACCATCACCAACAGCATCATCACCACCATCACCACCTCCATCATCATTACCATCACCACCATCATCACCATCACCATCACCATCACCATCGTCACCATCACAATAATCATCACCATCACCAACACCATCATCACCACCTCCATCATCATCACCATCACCACCATCATCAGCATCACCAACACCATCATCACCATCGTCACGATCACAATCATCATCACCATCACCACCATCATCATCATCACCATCATCATCATCACCACCATCATCATGATCATCACCATCACCAACACCATCATCACCACCATCACCACCATCATCATCACCATCACCACCATCATCACCACCATCACCATCACCATCACCGTCATCATCACCACCATCATCATGATCATCACCATCATCATCATCGTCACCATCATCACCATCACCATCACCACCATCATCACCATCACCATCACCATCACCATCGTCACCATCACAATCACCACCATCATCAACACAATCATCACCACCCAATCATCACCATCACCATCGCCATCACCATCGTCACCACCACCACCATCATCACCATCATCATCATCATCACCACCACCATCACCATCATCATCACAATCATCATCACCATCACCATCACAATCTTCACCACCATCACCACCACCATCATCATCACCATCATCATCATCACCATCATCATGAACATCACCATCACCATCATCATCATCATCACCATCGTCACCATGACCAACACCATCATCACCACCATCACCACCTCCATCATCATCACCATCACCACCATCATCACCATCACCATCACCATCACAATCATCATCACCATCACAATCACCATCATTACCACCACCATCAACACCATCGTCATCACCATCACCATCATCATCATCACCACCATCATCATCACCACCACCATCACCATCACCATCGCCATCATCATCATCACCATCATCATCATCTTCTTCTTCTTCATCACCATCACCACCACCATCACCATCATCATCATCATCACCATCATCAACATCACCATCACCACCATCATCAACACAATCATCACCACACAATCATCACCATCACCATCACCATCGTCACCATCACCATCACCATCACAATCATCATCACCATGACCGTCACCATCATCACCACCATCACCACCACCATCGTCATCACCATCACCATCATCATCATCATCACCATCATCATGATCATCACCGTCACCATCATCATTATCATCATCATCACCATCACCATCACCACGATCATCAACACAACCATCACCACACAATCATCACCATCACCATCACCATCACCATCTTCACCATCACCGTCACCATCACAATCATCATCACCATCATCATCACCATCATCACTTCCATCATCAACAACATCATCATCACCATCACCATCATCATCATCACCACCATCACCATCACCACCACCATCACCATCACCATCGCCATCATCATCATCACCACCATCACCACCTCCATCATCATTACCATCACCACCATCATCACCATCACCATCACCATCACCATCATCACCATCACCATCACCATCACCATCGTCACCATCACAATCACCACCATCATCAACACAATCATCACCACCCAATCATCACCATCACCATCATCATCACCATCATCATCACCATCATCATCATCACCATCACCATCACCATCATCATCACCATCACCATCACCATCATCACACCCATCAACAACACCATCATCATCACCACCACCATCATCATCATCATCACAATCATCATCATCACCATCGCCATCACCATCATCATCATAATCATCAACATCATCAACATCACCATCACCATCACCATCATCATCACCATTACCATCGCCATCATCATCACCATCACCATCATCATCACCATCACCACCATCATCAGCATCACCAACACCATCATCACCATCGTCACCATCACAATCATCATCACCATCACCACCATCATCATCATCACCATCATCATCATCACCACCATCATCATGATCATCACCATCACCAACACCATCATCACCACCATCACCACCATCACCACCATCATCATCACCATCACCACCATCATCACCACCATCACCATCACCATCACCGTCATCATCACCACCATCATCATGATCATCACCATCATCATCATCCTCACCATCATCACCATCGTCATCACCATCACCATCACCATCATCACACCCATCACCATCACCATCACCATCATCAACACCATCATCACCATCATCAACACAATCATCATGACCATCATCATCACCACCATCATCATCATCACCATCACCATCAGCATCATCATCACCACCACCACCATCATCATCATCATCACCATCATCATATACATTTACACCTCGTGTATATAATGGGATATATCATTGGTTTACAGTCAGTATAGTATATACCAATGTTGGTGCACACATTTGGTAGCTAAGGTGTTTTTGTACAAACAGTACTATAGGATATATATATATATGTGTGTGTGTGTCAAATATCTGGAACTACTTCAGTTGGTTTATAAACCAACTTGTGACTGGGGGTTACGAGTTCCATCGTTGAATCAAAAAGAGGAACTGCGGCCTCCAATCCGCGCAGCTCACTGAGATAAAGCTTCTCTGCCTCAGACACCGGGGTAAATCCCGGCGTTGGCAAGTTCTCGGCGCCGCGTAGCAATCAATAAAATATCAGGATGCAACCGATATCATTTTGAAGGGTACAAGGCAGTAGGGAAGATCAGTTTACACCATGTTGAAGTGTTTTTCACCAGCACATCTCACCCAAATCAAACAAAACATCATGTAAAAAAGAGAACCGCTTGGTGTTGAGATGTCTTGACAAGGTTATACATGATCCAAAAAAAATTGGATTCTGTTCCACCTGAAAAACACCAAAAACTATACATGTACTAGCAACTATATTTCTTGTTCAGCCTTTATAACCCCCCCTTGTTTTTCAATTACCAGTGCTTTATCCAACCCTTGACCCATGGCCCATCATGGCCCATCATGGTCCATGGCACCTCGATGAAGGCCCCTTTCGCCTCCAGCAGATCCGCCAAGTAAAAGAACGACGCGATGGTACTCCGATGCTTCGGCCCCAGCTGCGACTCTTTCGATGCCAGGGCTGCACGGTGAAGCTCTTCGGCCTCGCGGGGTGCCGAGGGACCTTCAAGACATCGAGACTTCACCTAGCCTATACCCTAATTCTCTTAACATTTACTATCTCTATGTATATATATATATATATATATATTTATGTAACATACATTGATATGTTCTATCTATCTCCATCTGTACGTGATCCCGAAATTGATTCGGCCTCATCCAGCTTGTTCTGCTCTTTAAGGAGAGCTGCCAGATTGGTCACTGACTGAAGGGTGCTCGGATGGGTTGCTCCAAGCTGTGCTTCAGTTCCTTCCAATGCTCTGCGAAAGAACCTTTCCGCCTCGATGCTACGGAGAACAACGCTTGGTAAACGGCCTGGTTGCTGAAGATCACCCAACTCTTGGGGATGGATACATATATATATATATATACACGTATCCGTATATATGATATAATAAATAATATCCAAATATATCCAACAGGGACGGGTGAAAGTGATGTAAAACAAATCCCGAAAACAGGACATGTACCAACCTCTGGCTAAGGGTATGGGTGGCCAACCCGTGATGAAAACACAACGCTTTCCATGTCCCTTGATAGGGAGAAATGAGATAACTGGACCATGCTGTTGTTGGCAAATTAACTTCTCTCCATCCAGCTTCCGAACCATAAATCTACAAGATTCTACAAGGGCAAAGTGGACATAGGCAGAAGACATTTTCCAGATGCCCCGAATACAATGGCCGGAAATTGGCCCCCACCTCATCCAACTTGTTCTGATTCTGTAGAAGAACGGCCAAGTTGTTCACGTAAACGAGCGTGTCCGGATGCATCGGTCCAAGTTGCGCTTCAGTTCCTTCCAGTGCTCTGCGATGAAGTTTTTCCGCCTTGCATGTTTTGAACATTTTGGTCCCTCCAGAGTAAGCAGATTACACGATACAAGTATTATCGATCAATTACTGGTTGATGGTTTCAACCCCCTGAAAAATATTAGTCAGTCTGGATCAACATCCCAACTATTGGGAAAATATAAAATGTTCCAAACCGCCAACCAGATTACCTTACATGGCTAGTAGAATGAGGCCTGTTCAACACATTGAGATGCCCCACATTTCGCTGGTCGCAGGATGTCAACACACGCCTTCACTCGTGGTTACAGAACCTATCAAAGGAACAAACAAATGTGTTGAAGCTGAAGTCCGTGTTTCATGTTGATGCAACCGTGCAAAACCGAACAGCCCCAAACACATCAAGAAAAACAAAAGCAAGGATAATTTAATTACAGTACTGCTTAGAATGTCCATGATGGTGACATTGGTCATAAGAACGAGCTGACAATGTGGCTCATTAGGCCTTGCAAAAAGTTGGTAGAGTTTTGATAGGAAGGGCCAAGGAATCAGAGCTGGGGAAGACAGGAAGCGATTGATTAGTTTCTTGCCGCGCTACACTCTGAGTTGAATCGAAGCAGGTTTTGGATCAATTGCACCTTGTTGCTTGTTTGTTTTTGTCGTTTTTCTTTTTCTGCACCAGTGCGCGTCGATGTGCTGTATTTTTCCAGATGTTTGATAGAACAAAGGGCCGAACAAAGTGAACCTCCCCGGAATGTTTGCTGGTCGTGTTTCACCCATTCAAGTGGAGTGAATATCCACCAAACATCCCACAGTGATAAGTTATGTCATTGACTTTGCCCAAAAATAATGAGGCAGTATACAGTATATATAGAAAACATAAAACTGAATGCAAACATGACGATATCTTGTCAGAATTGGGGGTTCCCAAGTCTTACAGGCAATAGAGCTTGGTAGACTCTGGGACAGCATGTTAGCCGCTGTTAGCCATAGAGTAAACATGAAAAACACAGGACACAAAAAATAAAAGGATCTGTACGCACAAGAGCCGCTGTTGTGGTCCTAAAATTGGCCCCGCCTCCTCCAACTTATTCTGCTTCTTCAGAACAACGGCCAAGTTGTTCACAGAAATGAGGGTATGTGGATGCATTGGTCCAAGTTGCGCTTCAGTTCCTTCAAGTGCTCTGCGATAAAGCGGTTCTGCCTCGCGGCTTTATCAGGCAGTGAAGGCGACAAGAGACGTTCAGTCTAGGCTTGGGCAACCTCAAGGCTCAAGTATCGAAACTCCACTCATCCTTTTGAATGAAACAAAAACAAAGTAGAAGCCAGACTTCCGCCTTAAAACTACAGACTTGACGCTTGAAAGTGTACAGTAAACTCTATTCATTAATCATTAATCTCTTACAGTAGGCTATCTCCAAACTGTAAGCCCAGCATGTTTACCAAATCGGCATTTGTGGTTTATGGCTGGGGATCATTCCAAGCGCGTATTTTGTCCAATGATCTTTTTGTATCCGACAACCCTGTAATGAAAGGTCACTCGCATACTTTTCCTGCTCTGTGCGGCACAAGGAACGAGTGCCTCAGATATCCACTTGAAAACAAACCCTGTGAAGAAAACTCTGTCTACCACTTGGCAAGACTCCACCACGACAAAGTCAAGTTTGTACCCAACAAAACAAACGAGACGTCATTGAAGAATACCCTCCTTGTCCCCATAAGGTTCCCATAGGTTCCCCTTGGCCTCCTCAAATTGTCGTTTGTGCGTTAAGAGATCACCCAGATTCAGCAACGAATTCAGGGTATCCAGATGCTCCGGCCCCAGATGTTTCTCTCGTCCTTCCAGAGCTCTTCGCAGAAGCTCCTCTGCCTGGGACCAGTTGGGGATCATGCCAAATAACTTCGGCTTTCTGACGAAGGAATGAAACCACCAGGAAAAAAAACAACAAACAGATCCCAATGTTTTTGCTCATCCTGCAATATCCTGCATTTTCCTCCTGAAAACAGGGCCCTTGGATATTTCCCCGAATGCCAATGCTTGCCATCAGCTAGCAATTTGGAAGGGGATTACTCTGGGACATGTCTTTCAATCAGCTCCCCCAAATTTCCGGGCTTCAAGAATCCACCCTGACTCGACAAGCAAACAGACATGGGCTACCCCTGCAACCGTTGATGGGTTAGACATCTTAGGCGCTCTGACCCACGATGTCTTTCGTTAAAATGGAGGAACCATTACTGTAATTCGGCATACCATTTGCCACCATTTATTATAGTTGGTTGTTCAATGCATAGCTCTCTACTAATATTATACTAATCCCCAAAGAGATGGATACATAATTTTAGTCGTCACTATTTCAGGAGGATTTTCCGACCTTCTTTGACCTCTCCGACTTCTGGGGGCTATGAACTACTGAAGAACCAACCAAAGGAAAAGGGCAACGATGGATTGCCTCAGGATAGTTCCCCAGGCAATCCAGGACAAAGGCCAAGTTGTGCATGGCCATCAGCGTCCTGGGCGCCAAGAAAAACACCAAATCCAGGACTAAGACTGAGATATACTAAGATTAACGATTACTTGAAAACAGCAAATTCAGCCAACAAAACTGGATTCAGCACCATATAGGTTGAAGGTCTTCTATTAAATCGTCAAAAAACTCCGTCTAAACACCACATCCAGATCTCTACGAATTCCCTTCATCCACGCTGGATGACCGGGATTCCCGTAGATCCCCAACAGAATTCCGATTGGATCCCAAAAAATAAAGTCCCACTACATCCACAATAAAAAAAATGCATCAACATCCAACATCCAACATCCAACATGAAAATCCCGTTAAATTCCCATGAAAATTCCACTAAAACCCCATAAAATTCTTTACATCCCATTAAGATCCCATAGAAACCATCCCATAGTTCCTTTGATTCCACTCCATAGACTTTTCAGAATTCTTCAACTTCTTCATGAAATCCACATGAAAATCACTCATCACAGCCATGAATCACCTCTTCATCTCGCCACTCATTATAAATCACCCATGATTCAGCCCATTGAATCCACATGTTTTTTCCAAAATAACTCCATCCAACATCCCATGCTATAAATTTCCAACATTCCTATCAAAATCCCATCCCGTCCACACATTTCATGGGATTCAAGGGATTCAAGTCCGACTAGAAATCCCCGAAATTCTCCATGAAATCCACATGATGTTTTATCGATTAACTAGAGAAACAATTTTGAAATACATCATAAATCCACAGGATATGTGGATAATTGGGATAGCTCATTGGATATTATTGGAATCAATTGGATAACATCAAACAAAATTGGAATAACATTATATAAAATTGGATAAATTAAAAAATTGGAATAAAATTGGAATAAACTTGGATAACTGGCTGTTCCCAACCCTCCAGGTCCATCCAGGTCCGTCCTTGGATCCTCCGCTCCAACGGCCGCCTCCCAGGCCGCCAGCTCTCGCCGCCTGAGCCCCAAGGCCTCCGAGAGCCCGCCGCGCTCGGCCACCACCTGCGCCAACCTGGGACCGCCGAAGGCGGCCAGCGGCCACCGGTGGCCCCCAAAAAAAGGTGATTTGACCCATGGCAAAAAAATGGGACTTCACCAAAACCCATGGAATTTTGGTGTTTTTTCTTTATATCCCATAGGATCCATGTATGGTATATATGCTAACATTTGGGTATATTGATGGTAAATGTTACCATATATCGCATACATGGATCTTATGGGTATTGATGATTATGTGGAAAACGATCTATAAGATGATTTAACGAATAAACATTGGGTTTGTAGCTATCGAGTATAGATAATTTACGATGTGGATCCCAGCTTTTTACCAATGGGATGCACACCCAAGTACAACTAGCAGAAAATGATGAGAAATTGGGAAGTGAAGAGCAAGAATTGGGGGAATTGAAGTGCTAAGGGTAAGATTTTTTCCGGGATGTCTCTGGAACTCGGAACCGGGATAACATGGGTTTGCATGAAATTGGGGCACACCCTCCACTTTAGGATATTCTTCAAGGGGAACATGATGATAAACGATAGGATTTTACATGTGCTTGTAAATAAAGCCCCATGGGTGGCGCTTTCGGGAAACAGCTTGATATTATGAGCTTCCCAGCCACTGCGTTCATCCACCGGCAAAAACGGAGTGAATATTCATCCGCAACTACAATCTTATTCTGGGTTGTGGAATTGCTTACAGGCCCTTCCAAACAGGATAGATTTCTAATTTCTTGTTGGTTTCCTACTGGGAAAATGTCAAAACAACGACACAGCAAACCTGTGTGGATATAAGCAAAATATAATCAGGGACAAAAGCTGATCCTTCAACCAAACTGATGGATACCGGGATACATCCCTTTGTACAATTTTTCCAATAGCTTCACAATACCCTTTTTTTCAACATCCACTGCATTTCAAGAGGTTTATAACATGTGATAACCCCATTGCAAAATGCTTACACCTCAATTTTCGCAAGTTCCAAAGCCATTTTTTCCGGTTGATAAACCCCCATCTTTTTTCATCCTACAAACTAACATAGATGTGAAACACCCACTTTTTGATACCATGTAGATTATGTTCCAAACGGGAAACCATACGTTTTCACACCTTTTTAAGTGTTTCCGTAGCAAATCCTCCATGAAGCACGCGCTGAGGCGACCACCGGCCCGTAGCCACTATGGCCTCAGTGGCTGGCTGCCCCACACGCTTGGCTGCGGCTTCAGCGCGGCAACGAAGCCTCGGAAATGGATCCCCAGTTCAGAAATGGTCGCTTCACCGTTTCACCATATGGCTATGAGTCAAAACCTGGCACTAGGATGCACCAGGGGTACCCCAATAGCTGGTGAGTGGATGTTTATTCATCCAAATATGATAAGGAAATAAGGAAAACAGGTTTTGACCCATCCCCTAATGGTGATTTGACTGGCAAAAAACATATAAAAATGCTAAGAACCATGAAACATTAGATTATAACGGCCAAATGATCTTAGGGAGTTTAGAATCTTTCTGGGTGACTTGGTTGTATCAACTGGCAAAAGAAAGATTAATTGTAGGCCTTTAAAACCAACCATTTTTATCGGATATAGTGTTAGATAGATTAGGAAAATGGTGATAAGTAAGGATTTAACCAGAAGGAATTCGGGATCTACTTAAGGATATATGTTTGGGAATAGTTGTTTTTTGTCGAAAGACCTACAATAGTTAAGAAGGGGAGAAACAACTAACATGTGGTAAAATTAACCACTTGGCAACAGCATGGAGCTCCTAAATGCCATTTGTTTACTTGAAACAGGCGTAAATATATGGATTTGTTTATTCAAGAAAAATAATGTTTTTTTCAGTCCTCCAAAACGATAAAAAAAACCTGACGTTGATTGATCGATTGCAACCAATACTTGCCAACTATTTAAGCTAACTTCTGCTCGGATCATGCGTGCAAACATGTCGACGGGAACGGGGGAAGGGATTGATGTGACAAGGGTCAGCAAACTAAACACACTAGCTGCTAGACCTTATGAACTATATATACATCTATATACAAAATGAAGTCTGATCGTTTCAAGTTGGCAGGGGCGAATCGAACCAAACATAATACTGTGAGGAATGTCTGCTGATGAACCACAAGTTGAAGCTATGATGCGAAGGCTGTGGCAGTGTCTGACACCGTATATATTCCTGAGATTTCCCAACATGTTCCCAACCTTTCCCGACCATGTCGATCAACCAGGGGATTTCGGCGTACCCGTGGGTCCCTTATGTCCAAGCTGCGTGTCCACCAGCACTGCACTGGCGTTCCCCACTTCTTCCTCTCTTTCCACCCGGATGACGATGCATTGCCTCTCCGGTTGCCCCGGCTCGTTCAGCATCTTTCCCGCAAGGTTCCTGGTCTCCCCCCAGTGGGATTTCGGGATTTGGAGGGGATTAAGTGCTACTGCGGCATGCAGTGGTGCTCTTTCAAGCCACAACTACTTTTGGGATCTTCAGGGGAATTGATGGGAATTTCAGGGGAATTTCCATGGACTGCAGTGAGAAACCATCTAGCCCCTTTTTTGAGCCCCCAACACGCCGGCAGGCTTGCCCTTCTCGACCATCTCTGGCGTCTGTTGCACGGAAACATCATACGTCATGGCAACATTGGCCAAAATGGGGATGCAGTATGCAACCCTGGAGCGGTACTCCTGCATCCGTCTGAGTCAAGTGAATCAACATGACTCAGCATGACTGTTTGAGTCTGAGCATAAGATGCACTGTTTCAAGTGAATCAACATAACACGCACGGCTTTCGCAATTACAACTCCTTACAAGGACCTTTAGATCGACTGCCATATAAATCATGATTGTTTGTTCAATACGAATACATTGATTTTGGTGGGGAAAATTGACAGATAAAATATGTTGCTTTACCATGTTTTACCAACAAAAATTCATTGTTGTCTTGTAGAATTCTCCAATTCTAGGCCAGTCTCCTGGTCTGCTGCCTCGCGGCCCTTCAACTCAATATCCCTTTTGTGCATGTTCCTGGTGCAAAAACGTGGCAAAAGAGGTCTTGGGGAGTAAACACTTATGTTGATGTTGATGCAAATTGATGTATGTTGCTTGTTGATGTTTTTTTCCTGACTTCAACATGTATGCCATTTTGGATTTCAACACGATGTTCTCCCGTCAAAATGACTGGTCACCTCATTAAACAACTTAAAAACAATACCAGCATCAGTAGCCAGGACAGAGATTGAACCCCAATATGAAATCACAACGAGCAACGTACAGTACAAACACCATTCAAATTGCCATTTCGGGGTATTCCTCATTTTGGACAAACTCATATCTCGTTACAGACACACTTATAAGTTATAACTTAGCTACAGCCTATAGGCCTCTGTTAGTCTGGCCCCTCAAAACGAAGGCAACAGGCACTGGCAATGAGTCGACGGCAGGACAACCAAATGACGACAGCAATGTATCGGCACGCCAACGGCAAGGCAATTAAAGGGCGACGGCATGGCAACGGCATGGCCACAGCATGGTGACGACATTGCGACGACATGGCGACGACATGGCGACAACATGGCGACGACATTGCGACGACATGGCGACGACATTGCGACGACATGGCGACGACATTGCGACGACATGGCGACGTCATTGCGACGACATGGCGGCGGTGCGGCGACGACGACGACGACGCCAATGGCGGCGAAGCAACGGCGATAACAACAAGGGGCAACCTGCTTGCCCCATCATGCTCAATCACTGTTAGCCCTCCATCTTGGCAGAGTGTGATGCTATCTTTGGGTGTGTGTGTGCGTGTGTGTTTGTTAACGTGTTTTCTCTGCATGATTTCTAGTATATATAATATTATATATATATACGTTGTTTGCTTTTGTGGGTCCTGGAGTATTGATTATTTTGTATTGGGCTTTTGGCTTGCATGCTTTGCACTTTACAACTGGGTTTTGTACACTTTGCATATGTTGTTGCATCCCTGACATTCAGACAACGATTCTTTTTACTAAAGCATGTCAGCAGACAATGCCTATACAAGTCAGGTACTCTCAAGTCAGACAGGCTTCAGTGCACAGAACAGCCTTTAACGCCAAAGGTTGGCGAAATTGAATGCAAAGAAAGGTGTGCACAAACTTCTGCACGTTCACCGCCAAACTGCCCTTGGGTTTGCTTGAGCTATGCGCCAGCTGAATTTCAAGTAAGTTATACGCTATATAGGTTTTTGTGACACGTTAGATCCCTTCTAAACGCATTTAGTTTGGAACAAGTTCTTACCCATTGACACCTTGTCTTCATCGAATTTGTGAGGACATAGTACCTAGGCTTGCATACTGACAATGAGCAGCTACAACAAACAACCTGAATCTGTCTGTCCCGCTCTAATCCTACATGATATTTTTTTCGATCACCATTTTGTACATAAAATGCATGGACTTGAAAACATGATCCACATGTATATCAATTCCAGTTTTTGCACGTGTCAATCACAGGTCCTGTATCTCCTTTATCTTCACCTCCCCTTTGCAAACACGCGCGTTGTGAAATACCATGAGTCCAGCATGCATGGCACCCTGGCGATTTTTGAAACCTGCGCAGCAATCTAGATGCTATCAATGTCAAATCAGCGATGTTCAAAACCCGCTGTTGGTGATTGATTTTGCTCGCCTTTCGGAGCTCTGATCAACAAACCAGTATATTGCAATCAGATGGATCTTGAACACTGCTGATATGAATCGTCTACGTGAACCGATGTTTGGCACACTGAGTGGTGAACAATGGTTAGATTCTTACCAGGATGTCTGGCACAGTGTTTTCGATACAGCTTCGGTGCATTAGCACCCTGTTAACTCATTTGGGCCAAGAGCCGGGTGTAAGGAATCATCGCCAGCCCGTGAATCACTGGCAAGTACTTGCAATAAAGAGAGATCAGCTTAGTCACCTTCTTCATGTGCCCCAAAACAATTTCGCTTTCTGCACATTTTGCAAAACAGGTGACGGGTTGGGAGCACCAATCAACAAAGTGATAGGTTTATATACATGTTATTTTGCCTAAGAAAAGTACCACAGCCAAGGTCACCAAACGGGCGCGCTATTGAATATGGTTGGGATTTTGCTTCAAAATGAGTATTGCGCTGTTCTACTCAGATATTCTTCCCCAAGCCCAGCTCTAATTATGAAAATCTACTCCGGTAATAAGCGTATTTTTTGTATAGGCACCGCATGCTGACCCATGACAAGGTGATATTTCATAGGTGAAGCTTGGGCAGAGGTGCTACGTCAAGAACTCTCAAGCCAGACATGCTCAAATACACGGCCGAGCCTTTCACAGCAGAGGTTGATGAACTTGAATGCAAAAGCTTGCAAGGACCCCATCGTTTTTGCGTTTCTCCTTGTGTTCAATTTGTTTGAATTTTGCGCCGGCTAAAAAATCAATGATATCCATGTCAAGCACTACAACTTTGCACGCTAGATGCATGGTCGCAGGTTGAACCTGGAAAGGTTTCTAGGAAGTCAAGTAAATATACAACATGTAGTCCCAGTTTCATCTTGAAAATTTGGGCATATAGCATCTACATCGTCAACAGCGCAGGTTATGTAATGTAGTACCGCATTCAAAAGGAATCTGGTTCACCCACTGTTTTCTGAAAAAAAGGGCTCACATGCTGATAATGCGCCATACCCTGTGCAAGCACATGTCCAACGTGTTTCTTCATCTAAAACCAGTTCACACACACAGATCTCGCGAAATACAATGGACGTAATGCGCAGGAATTGCCAAAATCAAGCGAGCAAGTGGTCGAAATATTTGATACAACCGGCGATAATTGTGAAGGAAAAAAGCAATCAACTTTTCTTTCTTTGAATAAGTGTAGCGTAGGTTCTCCTCCTCTAGATGCAATTGGAACCGAAAATCCAAACGTACAGCGAGACTGGGGAAGAACCCCGCGGGGCGGCTTCCTACAAAGGGGGGACGTATAGGAAGGGATTTCAAAAGCCACATAAACAGGAAACATGTTTTTCCGCACCCCTAGCTCCAGACAAGAGGGGTTTATCTCCGGACAGGGCGGGGGATCAAAAAGAGAATAAACCATTTGTTCCCTGCATTGTCCGGCGAATTCATCCCCCCTGCCTGGAGACGGAATATATTGATGCACAGAAACATCAAAGAACCCCGAATTGAGATTCACTAAATTTGTCCAAGTTGTGACTTTAGCAACATGAGAGTTCATGCGCTGTCAAAAACAAACTGCTGTTGTTTCAAGCCCATTGATCGAACACAATTCAAGTTGAATGCTGCCAGCACCGGAAACAAACACCCATTTAACGTCACTTCTCTTTTCCTTTTTTGAGCACATACACAGTGCCGATTTGCATCTTCCCAAGGTCACACGCGCTTGGTTCTTGAAACGAATCAAGGCCCATTCGATGACTGCATTGGAAGGCCATAGCGGTCATTTCAAATCACACCAATCATATAAGGCAGCTGCATGACGACGACCTTGCAACAACACGGCAAGCAGTGCGGTGTCATCATCAAAAAAACATGTTTTTATTTGCCTGTGCGTCGGCACGATTTTGGGTCTTTGGTGGAAGGTGACACTCTGTGAGCAGGGGTTGCGTTTTGCTTGCAAATGCGATGATCCATGGATTTCGTGTCGCCGTGTTACTTTTTTGGTTTCTGCGACTTGATGATAGGACCACTTGAAATCCTGGTTTTGATATAACTAGTTATGGAAGTTATGTTAGTTAGTAACAATGTATAACTTTTTTTTCGGCTTGCCTTTAGTGTCATTCCGCTGCATGATGAAAACTTGTATTTTTAGTAGAAAAGCTGCTTTTAAAATTAATATATGTAGACTTGCACCATGGACATACACGTTTTTTTTTCCATGTTCAGAAGCTTTATTTTCAAAAAAACATGGGTAGCTGAGAAGCTTTTGCTGTAAACTCATGGAACATGCATGTGAGCAGCAGCTATCTTTTTTCCAAGCTTTGCAATAAATGTGGCAAGGTAGCACCACAGTGGCTGCTGTCTTGTAAGATAAATCTTGGTGCATGGAACTGATTAAAACATTTTGTCCATGGGAATGAAGCCAGTGGAGCTTCCAATGTGGCATTTGGCATGGTGCTTCTCCAAGGCATCAATGGTCCACAGTGCATAGGTCAACCAATGTGGTTGCCATGTCAAAAATGGCACCCTTAATGGTTTGCACCCTGTTGGGTATTTACTTGGCTTCCAGTCACTGGCTGCCATGCAAGGGTGCTGACAGCCTGCACCCTGCTTGGCAGCCAGTGACTGGAAGCATCAAGTTGCAGGTGCCTGACCCACATGTGCAGTGCCATGGTGGCAGCTATGAGTCATTTGGCGATGGAGAGCTGAATGTCAGCCCTCCTTGTTTGGGGTGGCCCAGCCAGGTCACAGGTTGGGCCCCCCCTCCCACCCTACCTCCCTCTATGGGGCAAACCCTGCTTTCAACCCAGTGGCACTGGGTGGAAAAAGGGGTCGTTTCAATGGGCATGGATTCTGTGGCATAAAGTCTTCCCCATGGCTGGTGGCTCAAAGGCGTGCAGTGGCATCCTCTCTTTGGCTTGGGTTTGGTCACATGGCTGTGGATGAAAGCTTGTGGGTGGTGCCCATATGTTCTACTGGGAAACTATCACTACATGCATCCATGGAAAACATCTGCCCCAAGGTTTGTTTACCATGATATGGTGCATGTGTGATTTATGCCAAAAAGTGTTTGTGGGCCTGTGATGCTATCCGCATACCATAGACAAAATAAGTCTTTGATGCAAGTTTCCCATAGCTGCAGTGATGATGGGATGGGTCTCTGTCTGTATGCTTAAGGCCTGGAATGGCTGTGGATGATAAAAGGAGAAAATCAACAATGGATATGGTTTGCATCTGAAATTTGGAATTTGGAATTTGTTATTGCAACAAATATAATAGCTGGAAGGTTTTGAATTTGGGAATGTGGTCTTCTTGAATTTGAATATGGAAAGAAACATGGTCTTTGTGAAAGACTTAACATTGGAATAGTTGCATTGTGGCACTAGTGCGGTGGCATTTCCAGAGACTGTTTGGCATGATATGGGAAGCCATGGATGGCTTTTGCAACCTAAAAGGTTGTAATATGTTAAGGTAGTTTCCAAAAATGAATAGGTGGAAGAAAAAGTATGCAGATATGGGAAGCCAAGGTGGCTTTTGCGATCTGGAAGATGGAAACCCATATACATTGGCTGCAAAATAAAGATTCTGGAAAAACAAGGGGTACAAACAACATGTACATATGGGAAGCCAAGGTGGCTGTCATGGCCGCCCCACCCCATCCCAGCAGCAATGCATATTTTGCACACACACACAAATTGGGAAGGTATACATTGGTGGATGCACAAGTCCTAGCTGTCACTTCATGGCCTGCATGGCCTTCTGGGCTTTCATGGCTTTCTGGACTTTCATCTTGGGCATCGCTTTGGGCAATGCTCTTTTGGTCCCCTTCATGGCCTTCATCTCTGGCATCTTGGTCTTCATGGGCTTGGGCTGGTGGATCTCCAAGCCATTCTTCATGAAGCTGGTCCTCCATGGTGTCATGCACACCTGGCAGTGTGGGAGCACCCAAAGGCGCCAAACCCAAATCCAACTGGTGCATCCCTTGGTGCTGCAGCAAAGACGCAGCAGTGGCCCAAGTGGCTTGGTTCCATCACCCTCTGGCATGGCAGACTTGCGGGTGTCTTTCTTGGACTCCATCTTGGTGGCCTTCATGGAATTCATGGCGACCTTCATGCTGGTCTTCATGGCTTTCATGGTGGAAAGCTTAGGAGCCATGGCTGCACTGGGCTGGAGATGGATGCACCTACAGGTGGTGGCACAGGCGAGCTTGGGGCTTTGGAATGGCTTCCACAAAAAAAGTCAAAACACATGATCATATGTAAACATAAAATTGGTTTTGGCTGTCACCATGGAAACCCATATGGTTTACCCATATGGTTTATCATCATGGAAATGCATATGCTATATAAATGGGTCATGCAATGGGGAGATATAGAAGTTTCATGGAATGCCACATAGCTATTGAAAGTGAAGCTGGGAACATGGAAGGCCATATGGGTTTTCTTCTGTATAGCAATCAAAGATTGGGAAGAATATGGCATTGGTGGTTCAAGAAAAACCATGGAAGGCACATGGGAGGCCAAAAGGCTTTTGCTAAGCTGGAAGCAACATGCTCAACATGGGAAGCCATGTTGCTTTTGTTAAAAGCAAGAGGTATACACCAGCTGTAAACACACAGCTGGATCACGAATGGCAAAAACATGGGCACATGGGAAGCCAAAAGGCTTTTGGCAGCAAGCTTTCTGTTTGGCCTGCTGGATGCTTGCATCTGGGAATGGTGAAACTATCTCCTGGTCCACCAGTCTGTCTGGCGCAAGTCCCTCACATGGGTCTCCACAATGGCCGCTGCTGTGTGAACGAAGTTGTCGAACTGAGGCTCAGCCCTCCAAGTGCCCATCATGGAACCTATCTGGTTCTAATTCTCTTGGTTGTAGTGGTGGACAAGGCTGTATGCGTTGGACTGCCAAGTCCTTTGGACTGCCAAGTCCTTTGGACTGGCCTGATCCCTTTGGAGGAAGGATTGTTGGGACCTCTCTAGATCCTGGGTGAACTAGACAATGGCATTGGTGGTCACCTGTGGTGGTCAATGGATTTGGTTGCGTATACATGACTGATCTTATTGGTGCTTGAACCAAAAAATAATCATATCATAAACATTTCTTGTTGGTTGGAATATAATATGCAATGATAATAACATTGGGTGTCCAAAGACCAAAGTAATTGAAACACAATGATATCAAACATAGATGGAATATTACATATATTGTTGTCTTTACATTCATGTGATGCCATGTATGGCTTTTGATATATCATGGTATGGGAGGCCACAAGGCCTTTTGCAAAGTACATGGTAGGGGTAGCCATATAGGCTTTAATTGTATTGTAACATGGGATGCCATGTAGGCTTTCAAAATATATTTGCATATTTCAATATTTTGTATATATTCAATATTATCAAAGAGTATCAATTACAATTCTAAACCAGGTATGTATATATATATATATATTGGCAAAACTGTAAATTTAACAAATAATCATATATATGAAAAATAAATAAGTTTAGTTGTATCTAAATATCGACAAAATATTTCAAAAAATAACTTTAATTCAAATCAAAAATAAATGAATTTGATCTTAAATTCACTTCTTGGCTCATATTAAATTAATACATTTGCTTATTAAAAAAATCTTGAACAACTAAAACTATTATCTCAAATTTGACATTCTAGGCTCAAAAGCCAAAAAAAAATAGAAACAAATAGGTTCAGCTGCTGAACCTAAATTTCACAATCTAATTTTTAGGTTCAGCTGCTGAACCTAAATCTCAAAAATCCCGTTTTTAGGTTCAGCTGCTGAACCCAACTCCCAAAATCTGGTTTTTAGGTTCAGCTGCTGAACCTAAAGCCCAAAATCTGGTTTTTAGGTTCAGCTGCTGAACCTAACATTCTGAAGTGCTGAGTTTTGGTTCAGCTGCTGAACCTATTTGTTTTTGCCACCAAACTTATACTCAACAGCCAAACCTATTTGTTTTTCATTTTTTTTGGTAAAATTATGGCCAAGATCCATAATTTGAGGTGAAACCAAGACTTTTTTTCTTTAAGAAAACAATACTTTTAAATTTTCATTTTTTGAACACACTCAAACCCAAACCAACTTCACAAAACAATACATGATTGATATTGTTTTTAAACAGTATGCTGTTATGTGTTTACTATACAATGCGCATATAATAAAAATTATACATTATACCCACAGTGGTTGTATTATATGACAAGGCCTCCAATGTATCTGCAAGACACAAATACTAGTCAAATTGAAACAAAGTTTTATTTTTAAATATTATTATGCACCTTTTTCCAACATTGCTGGCATAGATGTTGGTTTCTATTCATTGGGATCCCATCTCTTATTGGGTCCCAGTTCTTAGACACCAAGTCAGAGACCCATCCAATAGTTCACTGCAGTCATGGGAAACCCTCCCAGCTCACCAGAAGGAGTGAACTGAGTGAACCAAGTGGCCACTGACCCCAATAACAGTACAGTGGCCAAGATTGGCAGCCTGGCCCTCCAGCTGTGATGGATCTGACCAGGAGGGCCAGGCTGCCAACCTTGGCCACTGTATAAACTGGTAGTTGGCATCAATGTTATTGGGTTCAGTGGCCACTTGGTTCACTCCTTCTGGTGAGCTGGAAGGGTTTCCCATGACTGCAGTGAGCTATTGGATGGGTCTCTGACTTGCTGCCTAAGCACTGGAATGGCTATGGTTGATATAAGAAAAAATCAATCATGGATATGATATGGTGGACATTTAGTACAAAAAAACTGTTGGAAGGCTTCAAATTTGGAGAATAAAACCTTCAGAAAATCATGGTATAGTACCTTGTTTTGAAATTGGAATAGCTGCATTGTGGTACTGGTGTGGTGGTATTACTGCCTGGCATGGCATGGGAAGCCATAGAGGCCTTTGCAACCAATAAAATTGGAAACCATGGGAAGCCAACAGGCTACCTTTGAAACAGTATACATGGGAAAAACCATGGACAAGATGGCTTACTTTCATTACTGCACCTTTTGCACACACATTCTGCATGGCCAGGGTCTAGCACTGGTCTTGCCAAAAAAATGCATTGGTTAAAAAAACACAATGGCATATATATATATATATTTATATTTATATTTATATTTATTTATTTATATTTATACTTATATTTATATTTAAATATGGTACATGCCCTCTCACTTGGCCTTCATGGCTCTCATGGTGGTGTTGGTCTTCATGGCTTTCATGGCTGGCATGGCCTTCATGCCCTTAATTAACTTCATGGCCTTCATTGCCTTCTGGGCCTTCATGGCCTTCTAGGCCTTCATCTTGGTCTTCCTGGGCTGGTGGTCGGCCCTAGCAAAGGTTTTGTAGCAGATGTGGTGGTCTCCTGGGTGGTAGCCCCTGCCTGGAAACAGCACCATGTGGGAAGCAAAAAAGTGGTGGCACAGGTCTATTTGGGAAAAATGCTGTATGGATTAAAATTGCATTTGGGCATAGATCTGGTTCTGGAAAATCACCTGCATGGAGCATCCCCCATGGCCTGTCATCCCAGCTGGCTAAGACAATGGATCCACCTGGGGCCTGGCTAGCCTCAGCCAAACAGGATGTGAACTGAAACTAATTGGCTGTAAAACAGCAAGGTGCCACATTGGTGCCAAGGAACCATGTTTGGCACCCATTGGTCCACACCAGGAGTTTATACCTCCTGGTATCATTTTTCTATCCTATTTCTACTTGGCCTTGTGGCACTGGCCCTGTTCATGGCTTGGGCCTGGGCAGCAGTGTTGGCACTGGCACATGGCTGCCATGCTCTATACATAGGTAGCCATGAAGGCTTTTGGTGCATGGCTGACATGGACAGTGGATCAGTTTGACAATGTATGGCTGCATTGGCTTTGTGCTGTGCACATTTGCCACAGTAGCAGCAAAAGCAAGCATTTTATTCAGCTGGAAATTAAACTATACTATTGAAACTATATACTAAACTATGTGGCATTCCCTTTCTGGCCCTCTTTGCCTTTGCCTCAGCTTCTGGTGGCCCATCATTGGTGGCCATGTTGTAAAGCAATGGCTGGTCCTTGTCAATAGGCGCATCATTGGTCAAAATTGAAATGTTAATGGTCAGGTGGGAGATGGGTAGGTTGGCACCACCCTGGTCTTTGGTCTGCTTGCACCACCAAAATGGCACCAATGAACAGTCTGGATTGGGAAACTCATGGGCAATATTGTTTCCATGGCTGGAATTGCCACTGGTGGATAAAAGCTAACCATGGCATTGGTGACCCTTTAGCCTTGATGTGGACAATGTTGGCTAATGGCATCAATTTCAATTGATGTTTCCTTGCCACCATGGCTTAGGTAGCATCTTTTCCAGTTTTGCCAGCATTTTTCAGATGCCATCTGTGTCAACTTTGGTGGCTTGGGCCTCTTCAAACACATTTTGGGACACAGCCATGGCAATTGCAGATCAATGGCATGGCGAATTGAATTTGGTTTAGGCCTAGAATGAACCATGGGACGTATGTGGTACAAAAAACGCACAAATATTTCTTGCCATGGGGAGCCATTTGCTTGGCTTTGGGACATGAATGGCAAACTGAGAGCTTCACCTATGCTGGCAGCAAACTGACTGTATGGGTAGCCATAAAGGGTTTGGCTGCAGCTCTTTTCTTCCATTTCCCTTAATTGGTATGCTACAACCTGCCTCACTTCTTGGTCTTGTGGGATTTGGTGGGCTGCTCCAAAGCAGTGGTAGTGCCTGGTCTCAAGTGGCAAATCACTGGGTCCAAGTGCTCTGGCTCCAGCAGAACTGCAAGATCAGATCTGGCTGGCCTCTTGCCAGATACCAGGCAATCCGCAAGTTTGTCACCCACAGTGATGGTCACCACACATGGGGATGGTGCAGCAATCCTTTTTTTCTTGGCTGGTGGATCTGCTTCCTGCTGGTCAAACAAATTATTGTTTCCATCACCTGGATCTTCACAATGGACTTTCTTGATCTCTTCGTTTCTGGCTTCAATGAGTTGCCCCAATGGCTCCAGCTGTGACAAGCTGGCATTCCTCTTTGGCTGCCCACCATGGAGAAGCCAAATAACTGGCTGGGATGTTGGTCTCACTTTGAGATACTTCTGACCTTCATGGTTCAAAATGAGGCTATGTGGGATGAGCACTGGCTTCTCCTCTTGGTACTGAATTTCAATGGCTTCCTTGATGGAGACCATGGCTGAACCAGTTGTATAGGATGGCAGGAGATTGGCACACCAATTGGTTTGAACAACTTGGCTGTCTCAAAGAAAAATAATGCAATGCATGGCATGGGCAGCCAATAAGCTTTCGATTTGTTTGCCATGATGTTGCCCCTATAAATTTCATTCTTGTTTGAAAGAAAAAGCAAGAAAAAAACATTCTGTTAAAATCAAAACTTGCTACCAAACACAAAGGGCCTTTCCACATAAATGAATTATACCATGTTTTTTTTCCAATTTGTTTTTCCTTTTGCTTCAAAGTTTGTTGCAGCCTGGGTCAAAATTTTACTTTTTCTAAACCATATTTTTGATATAGCTAACTCTGCTAACTTTGCTAAATATTTAGGGAAGTTAAGTTGAGTTAGCTAAATAAATAAATATGATACTAACTTATGTTAACTTAACATAACACTTATACTTAGTTGTACATAGTTACAACATAGTTAACACATAGTTAAAACATAGTTAACACATAGTTAGAAGTAGTTGCTAACAATGATTAACTAACATAACTTCCATAACTAGTTATAACAAAACCAGGATTTCAAGCAGGAAGAGATTTCAAATTGAAGGATATTTCCATCGTCATGTCATTGTCCCTTCATTGTCAAAATTGTAAAAAATGTCGTCGTCGTGTGGTCGTCACATTGCCACCACATTGCCACCACATCGCCGCCACATCGCCGCCACATCGCCGCCACATCGCCCCCACATCGCCGCCACATCGCCGCCACATTGCCGCCACATCGCAGCCGCCACATCGCCGCCACATCGCCGCCACATTGCCGCCACATCGCCGTCACATGCCGCCACATCGCCACCGCATTGCCGCCACATTGCCGCCACATCGCCGCCACATTGCCGCCACATTGCCGCCACCTCGCCGCCACAGCTGCCACAGGACCTTATTTCTGCCAATAAGGTCTTGTTTTGGCCAAACAGGACCTTATTGGCAGAAATAAGGTCCTGTGGCAGCTGTGGCGGCGAGGCGGCGGCAATGTGGCGGCAATGTGGCGGCAATGTGGTGGCGGCAACTTGGCGGCAATGTGCCGCCACATTGCCGCCACATCGCCGTCACATCGCCGCCACATCGCCACCGCATTGCCGCCACATTGCCGCCACATCGCCGCCACATTGCCGCCACATTGCCGCCACCTCGCCGCCACAGCTGCCACAGGACCTTATTTCTGCCAATAAGGTCTTGTTTTGGCCAAACAGGACCTTATTGGCAGAAATAAGGTCCTGTGGCAGCTGTGGCGGCGA